>JANAVB010038218.1:2191919-2195123 GCA_029216955.1 Iris pallida
TTGTGTTTGGATATATTCTGACTCATTATTACATATAGAACTGTTAGTACACTTTGGTCTTATCTTATTTGTCTTTAGAACAGCTTACTACGCTTTATCTCAAGCATAGGCTGGACATGACTCGGCCCGGCCTAACAATTTGGGTAGCGGATCGTGACAAGGGCATGAGAGCCTGTAAGAACTATATAGAACGACAATGATAAGATGACTTGGGAACTATTCCAGAAGCCAAGTTACAACCCGTAAACCAAATAAGGACCGGGGTTGTAACTCTTCTCCTGAACAGAACTTAATCTCTAATCAAAGTTTAGCATAAGATCATGTAGAACATGTGAGTAATGAATAGGATGACAAATGATAAGATGACTTGGGAGCTATTCCAGAAGCCAAGTTACAACCCGTAAATCAAACAAGGACCGGGGTCGTAACCCTTCTCCTGAACAGAACTTAGCCTCCGATCATTCATCGACAAAAGTAAAGCATAAACAATAATGTACTGAAATAAACATACAGATACTGCCTAGACAAAACTAAACTGGACTACATCCATCAATCACGACCAAGCAATGAGTACGGCTTGATACTTTAACTAACTAGGGTTATCACAATCCTAATTACTAACAAGATGCAATGAGATGTTCCAGCAGTCACAAGCCCTGCAGACTATCCGAGTTATCCTTTCGCGGGTTAAGAGAGTTGTATTAGGTGACTTGGGGGTGCAACACATGACATCGTGCTGGAAATACGCCCTACTCGTCGGCAGGCTACAAGTCCAATTAAAGCGCCCAGATAACGGGATTGCATGTGACTCGAAAAATCTCTTTATGAGCTACTTAATCAATCTAGTCGTTATCCTAGTCAGATTCAGTATGAATCCCTGATCGTGGTAATCAAAAATCTATATTCTATACATGATGCAAGACGAGACATGTAGCTTGTGTACGCATACACAAAGAATTTAACCACGGTGTCCAAAAGAGTTATATTAGCAAGGGAAAATAGCCGTCGCAATAGCATCTTGATTAAGCATGTCATGTTTAGGTTTACTTGTCATATAAAGAGTACTTGTCAAGAGCGCCTCTACGGGCCACTATCATATAAGCAAGAAAAGATATGTTCAAGAGTGCACCACGACGGGTCACTATCTAGTATAAGCAGAGAAGTAACGTGTAACATAAGTGCACCACAACGGGTCACTACCATGTAAAGCAAAGAAAAGACATAAATCATGAGTGCACCCCGACGGGCCATAATCATGCTAAGCAAGGAAGAGAAATGGCAACAAATATAGCATGTAAGTAAGAACTTGTCCAAAAGGGGTATCATGGCATGGAAGAGGGAATAAATAAAAGTAACTACTTGGCATAGATCAAATATTAAATATGTGCTAGTATCAAGTGTAACATGGGTGTACAATCATTCTCTAACTGTACAAAATCATCTAATCATGTTAAGGAAATTCATTTTCGTTAAAGGAAATATCATATTCGGCCAAGTACATAAAATATGCCAGAAGATCAAAACTAAGATTTAAATTAACAGCCGCATACGAACTCCAATAAGGTGAATTGAGAAAATTCTGAAGCCAAGACAAATGTCTATAAGCTTCGTGTCCAAGTGTTTTTCAAGACTAACAGCTGAATAGCTCAAATGGGCAAAACAGTCAAAACAGTCAATCGTGCTAGGGCCAGCCAGCACGGGCCAAGGTGGCACTATGGCCAAGAAGGCGCCTAGGCCAGGAAGGGTGCCAAGGTCAAAATGGCTCCTAGGCGCACAAGGGCACCCAGGGCCAGAAGGGGCCAGGGTCAGGATGGCGACAGCTGGCATGGGCCAGGGTGGCGTCAGCCAGCATGCACCAGCATGGAAGGGCGCCAGGGCCAAGTGGCGCCCGGGCCGGGATGTGCACAACCTAGGTGGTGTAAAAGCATGGAAATATCCATACTACGCGCCCGAAGCCATGCGCCCACATAAAGGAGTGGCTATACGCTCACAGGGATACTATGCGCCCAAAGGAAACACTATGCGCCCAAAGGAGCACTATGTGCCCAAAGGAGCACTATGCGCCCAAAGGGAAGCACTATGCGCCCAAAGGAGCACTATGCACCCAAGGGAGCACTATGCGCCCAAAGGAGCACTATGCGCCCAAAGGAAAACACTATGCACCAAAGGGAAGCACTATGCACCCAAAGGAAAATACTATGCGCCTATAGTGGCACAGCGCTAAGGCGCACGCACACACTGTTCTTCTTCTCCAACCAGCGTGGAAACGCTTGGTTGAACCCATGAACTTCAAAAGTCCATAACTTCCTTAAAATAATTCGAAATCTAACTTTTCAAAGGTCAAAATAGGGTAGAATAAAATTTCCTACAACATAGGATAATTAGTTTTCGAAAATATCAAGGTTTAATAGATCAAAACTAAGAAAAATAAAAAATGTTACAAACTGAGATCTACAAGAATCTATCCATAAAAATAAAAAACTTCAAGTTCTAAAGAGGCTTATAATCATGTAAGGAAGAGTTCAGAATAAACAAAATAATATTTGTCCAACATTTGATAAGATGTACTTGCCTTAGGTTGGAGGAGAAAATGAAAAGGAAGAAGATGAAGAGAAATGAAATAATGGAGGAGAGAGAGAGAGAGAGAGAGAGAGAGAGAGAGAGAGAGAGAGAGAAGTTTGGGTTTTATACAAAACTATCTCGTCTCAAACCAACTAAACCAAGCCAAACCAAGTTGAACCAAACCAAATTAAACTAAGTCAAAATTAAACTAAAGCAAGGCTAAGAAAGACAAGTCAAAACACGGGTCATCTGACAAAGACCACAATTTCGTATATGTACATTGAAATACGTATAACAGAAAACGAGAGTGACAGGCATGCCGTCGGCATACAATGTACACTGGCGATATGCCGGTCAAGGAAAAATCTATAAGTTAGAAAAATTTAAAATGTTCCGAAAACCAATAAATAAGAAATACAGTACAAAAGTACATATCAGTATATAAATACCGATACTGTGAGACAAGTCTCAAACTCTCCCATCCTTAAAAAATTTCGTCCTCGAAGTTCCTAAAGCTAGTCGAGCAAGATAACCAAAACAAAAGCTCAAGAAAATACAACTATCTCCATAAAAGAAGCATGGCATATAAGTAATTGAAGGCAACAGTAATATAAATAAATACGTAAGCAATAATACAACCAC
>JANAVB010038218.1:2213299-2315799 GCA_029216955.1 Iris pallida
AAAGAAACAGAGGAACTAAACCCTAACCCCGATCCTAGCCAATGACCCCCGACCCCTGGCGATCTTCCCAGCCAAGGTGGCTCGCACGGGCCACTGGCCGGTCGAACACGCTGGGAAACGCGTGGATGCAACAACATCCGACAGCGACCGCAACAGCAAGTGTAAGTTTGCGGGGCGATTTCTCGATCATCATGTGATAGCCTTGCGTCCGTCTTTTGGTACGTTCACCTCTATAGAGATTTAAACCCCTTCAAGTATTTGTAGGTACGGTCCTGTATTGCCCGATAAATCGATGAAAAGTTCATCGAAAAAACCTGTTTGAAACAGGACATAAACCCGTCCAAATCCCAACTTGGAAGGATGATTATGTCAACCCATTAGGAATTTTAGAAAACTAATTAAAGGCAGTTATAGAAACATATAGGGCTCCAAACCATTTGCAGAAGTCGATTTCATCGACTACGCGCCGAGAATCGGATCCTAAAGTTTACCAAAAAATTGTTTTAAAAACAATAAAATCATATACGACGTGCGTCCGCCAATCGGGCGACGTGGTCGTGAACCGAAAGCATCAAAAGGTGCATAATGGCTTCGTGGACGTGTGGGCTTTGAGAAATTCAAATTGGTTACGTGTGCACGATGAATTTGATACGTTTTCGTCGAAAAACCGTATCAGTCTTGTGCAAATTTCTAATTACTTGTGCACGTTCGTCAGATCGAGACAAAACTTATGCCAACAGGACGTATCGTTTTTCTGGTACTGTATACCAGGTTGGTCAGATTCGAGACAGTTGACCGGATCACCGTTTTACGGGCCCTACGGTCGACTCAACGGGCGACTTTGTGCACGGCCCACCGAAATCCAAAATTGGATATACGTTGGGTTCGTATCATCAAAACGATCCGTAGACATATAGTTTGACGACCGTAGAGACCATTAAATTGGCAAGCTTTTCGGTGCAAAGCGGGGTCCAACGGCGGACACGTTTTGACCCAAAATTATTGTTTTGCCCCTGTGTCCAGAATTGGACTAAGGATAGGAAAATCCTAGCTAATTTGCTATTCTAAAAATATTGGTAATTCTATTTCAGCATCCGAAGACTTTTTGCATGTGTTGACTCTAGTGACTCATCTGAGTGGTTGTACTATCGGTTTTACCAACGAAGGACCTCAGGCAAGTGCACTTTTTGATTGCTTTCGATTCATAGTAGTCTTTTTATTTCATGTTTATACATATGTCTTGCTTTTTGTTGACACGCTCATCACACGGAGATTAGTATCATGGATTTATTATACATTCTTGACTGTCATTTTTCATGATTACCATGCTTGCGACCTGATTCCATGAGTACTAGCTGGACGGGAAAAATATCTTAGTAGACATGTTAACTACCCCTTACCTATCCCTATATGTCTAATCTTGACTGATAGCAGCTGCACACGACACGTGCAGGGGCCGTATTTACCCCTTAGCCGTTCATATATCGAACATGATATTTCAAAACACATAGATAGTTGTATTTTATTTGTTTCCCTTGTCTTCTTCACCACTTGCCATGTCATCAGTTACTTTCTAGTTTTCATCTCTCATATGTTATTTTATGTCTTGTTAATTCTAGTGTGCTTTCGTATTGCCGTCGGTTTGTACTTGTTCCTTTCCTGACTGGAAACCAATATTTTTCAGGTTAGCGGTGGCTTCTCTTAGCATTGGGAGATACGGGTGTACTTGCAGACAGAAACCTAGAATTAGATAACAGTTGTATCATTTTCATTAATTGTGAGAACTTTGTATTTTTATTAAATATAAATGTTGTAAATGTTGTAATAAATTTAGAATGGTAAATGAGCCGCAAATGTTATATTTTATGATTTTGAGCATCTTGGCCGTGACAGCGTTCTACCGCCGACTCTGCGGCGTAGGCTGGCTTGGACACGTCTCGTATCCAAAAAAGTGGGTACGGGTCGTGACAAGTTTTTGTGGTGGCCCATGCAGGTCTATTTTCGTAAAAGATTGCGAACTCGTGGTGGTACTTAAGTTAGTCGTACCATTGCGAGCCTGCGACTAGAAAATGCTCATTCACAACTTAGATTAAATTGATTTAAGAGAATGACCAGGACTAGGAGTCCCTTGTTCAAATTGGCCATTGGGTAGTGTCACTACCACTTTTTTAGCTTGAGGGTATTTGGTCATTTTGGTCATTTTTGAAATTTTGTGAATTATTTGGAATTATTATTAGTTATTTAGATTTATTATAATTAATATGATTTTTAGTGATTTTTAGTGATTTTTAGTATAATTGATTTTGGCCCTATAGTTGACTTTGACTTATGTTGACTTTGGAGACTAATCTAGTGGCTAACCTAGGTCATGTCTATGAGATTAGGATATGGAAACCTAGGTTGACTTAAGTTAGTGATAAATAATCATTAGGATCAATTTGGAGAAAATAGGATTTGAATTGATTTAGAAATGGCTTGTGATTTCACAAGTCATGACTTGTGACTTAGGCTTAATAGCCCATAGGCCCACACCATGAACCAAACCTAACCCTAATCAGCCATGGCAGCCACTATTGATCCTTTCCCCCTATTTAATCCCCTCCTAGAATTTAGGGCTAGCCTCCATTGGGATTTGTGCAAGTTTTGGAAGAGGTGAGTCTCCATCTTTCTAAAATCATAGGAAATCCATTTCAACTCCATTTTCCTTCAAATCAATTGCATTAGGACCTAATTCTTCTGTTCTTTCTGTTTGTGTAAGAATATTTCAGAGTAGGATCAATTTGTGGGAGTTTGGTGGCTTGAGGAACCCTTTCCATTTGGGGATTTTGACCCTTTGCTCATCAATAGGTATATTTCAATCTACTCCATGTAATTTCTGTTTAATTGCATTTCTAGGATGCCCTAGCCTTAACCTAGCTGTAGGAATAGCCATCCCTAGAATTTGTGTCCATTTCGTGTCCTTTTTGGACACGTATCAGTGACACATACCATGTGTTGTTGAAATGCCTCAATGGGCATTTCGTGTGAATTTTTGGATTATGTTTGAATAGGAAATTAGATTTGGGTCTCGCTTACACGTTTTTGGAGTTTTTGTCGAGTCTTAGTGTTGTGTCGAGTCGTGTCGGGCACGCGAACACGCGGTCGCGCACGCGCGTGCACGGGCACTGTGCATGCCCTGCACTTCGGGGGACACAGCGCCTAGGACACGCCACTTCGACACGTGAGACTCGACGTGTAGCAAGGGCCCGACACTGACACAGGGCTCTCCAAGTTTCAAAGCCCCACGTGTCGTGTCGGACACGCACGAACGCGTGCACCGTTTTTGTACTGTGCAGTTTTCTGTTGAAATGTGCACTGATACGCGTGTCTCGTGTCTCGTACACGTGTTGTGGACACGTGGCAGGGTGTCCTAGCCCTAGCCCTAGTCTAGGTCGACACGTGGACACAATCACGTGGGTTGTGTCGTGTTGTGTCGAGTGCACGGACACCGTGAACACGTGCACGATAATTATCCTGTTTTTATACTGTTTCGTATCTCGATTTGATTGGACACGTTTGTGGACACAAACACATCACATAGCACGAGTGCAATGTGTTCTCTCTTTACCAACCT
Organism: Iris pallida; assembly: GCA_029216955.1. Lineage (NCBI taxonomy): Eukaryota > Viridiplantae > Streptophyta > Magnoliopsida > Asparagales > Iridaceae > Iris > Iris pallida. The sequence continues at coordinate 2,216,913 of JANAVB010038218.1, forward strand.
CTGTATTTGTGTTTTAATTTAATTTTCATTATTAATTTCCTATTTCCCTATAATTCCTGATATCCACATTCTGTCCCTATTTACTGTTTATTTCCAGATTTTATATTCGATTTTTGTCATCGATTTTAACCCACTAGCCACTGTTAATTACATGATATTAAGGCCCTAATGTGTACACCTATGTATTATCTAATGGTATGTTGAATGGGGTTTGAATTGATGTGGTTTGGATCCAAAATCTGAGATTTCATTTAGGGACTGTTTAATCGATTTTCATGTATTATCTGAGATTGTTTTGTAGAACATATTAAAACTGTTTTGGGTTCCCTTTTAACTGAATTTTGTTAGTTCTATGAACTGAATGTTAAGTTGGGACTGCAAACATGGTTTTAGAGGGGGTTTTCAATGTATAATCTGTGATGGAAGTTGGGTTTTAAATCTGAACTGTTTTAACTGATTTGGGAAGTATCAAAATCTGAGTTGTATGCAAATCTGGACTGATTTTAGAGGGGGGGGTTTCCTATTTAAATCTGAGTTGTTCTCACTGTTTTTTTTCACTCACACTAATATCTCACTCTTACTCATGACACACACACACTTTGAATATCATGTATCCCCCTCCCTCCTTTCCTATGTATATGTATATATATATATGATTGAGATACATATATATGTATCCTATATAATATATGAGTGTGTGTGCTTTTATATATATATGTGAGACATATATAGTGTATGGGTGATATTGTAGAGTGGCTATAGGTTATGTATTTTAAGTTACATTATAGCCTTGTCTATATGTGTATGTATTGGTGTGTATATATATATATGTAATGTGTGCCCTGTTTTTGTGTGTCCCAATCTCAGGTTTTCTGAGTTAACCCTTCCCCCTTGATGTCTTGACACTCTCACAGCCCTCTAACCCTTTCACTCTCTTTTTCCCTCTCTCTATGTATATTATATATAGGTTATGTATATAGTTATTGGTATATATATAGTTAGGCTATATATATATATTGATAATATATATAGATATGTTAGCCTATGGCCTATGGCTAGATAGTCTAGATTTGACCAATAAGCCTAGTAGACTTAGGTTGACTAGAGTGTTTGACCATATGTTGACCATTAGTCAAGATTAACCTAATTACCTTGTTGATTAGTCTATGATTGACCAAAACCCTAGTTAGACTAAGGCTTGACCCTATATGGACCCAAGTAACTAGAGTTGACTAGTTTGACCATATTAACTAGTATTTAACTACTAGACGTAGGTTGACCAAAATGTTGACCATAGTTGACCAAAGTCAACTATAGGTCAGACCTTGACCTAATTAACCTAGAAAGGACTTAGAAGGACTTAATGACTAAGGTTTGACTAAACCCTAGATTATTAACTAATTGGTTTAGGTTTGACCATATAGGTTATGTGGATAATCCTATATAGATTAAGATATGTATGGGGTTAAGTGGGATGCTTAGGAGTTGTTTCATGATTTGAGTTAGAGTATGGGCTTAGCTTAACTATAGATTCAAGATTGGTATTTATATATATTATTATGTGTGATATACTTGTATGGAAATTGGTTATGCCTTAGCTTTGTGGTATAGAATCCTTGGTATCCTAAGACATGATAGCCTACGATTGGTTTGAGTTAGCCTTATAGAGTTGACCCTGGACCTAATTACCTTATTGACTAGTCTATGATTAACCAACATCTTAGTTAGTCTAGACTTTGACCTAGTTTGACCATTATTGACTAAATCCTAGATAACTTGACTAGTTTGACTAGAATGTTTGACCAAGAGTTGACTTTAATCTAGATTAGACTTTTAACCTTGTTTGACCTTGTATGACTTAGTTTAACTTTTGTGACCTAATATGACTTGATTTGACTTAGTTTACTCCTTGTGACCTAGTATGACTCAAGTTGACCTAGTTTGACTAGAGTATTGACTTGGGTTGACCCAGAGTTGACCAAGTTTGACTTGGACCTAGTTTGACCTAGACAGTTGACCTGGTTTGACTTAGAGTTGACTTTGACCTAGATTGACCTAGAAATTATGTAGATGCATCTTAAACTTCATCTGTCTTGTTTTAAACACATTATAACCTATATTTCTCTGTTTAGGACATTGTGACTCTGGTGCAGACATCTGATATTATACTACTCTTTTTAGAGTAGCAGGCGAGTACATTTTCTGATAGTTCTCTCATTTACTTGTCAATTACTGTACTTCAGTTCTAGTCAGTTGTATGCGATTCTCTGTTACAACACGTATGGATATTCTGGATTCATGTATACGACACACATTTATTTTCTGGCCTCTATTACTGGTATCATCATTTCTGGCTTCTATTACTGGAATTATTTACTGGAATCATTTACTGGAATCATTTACTGATATCATTATATTTTGGCTGGACTCATCTTGAATCATTGTGTCAGATTTCTGGATTCACTTGCTGGGAGGGGAAATACCTGAGTAAGACATGTAGACATACTCCAATCTGGAATCTTCCAACTGGAATCTACTAGAATCTACTGGAATGATAGCCATCTCACACCCGGCCAGGTGTGTGATGTGCCGTATTACCTACAGCCGTTTACATGTCGATCTCGGTATTTTAAAACACACTGTTAGAGTATAGACTGGACTCACCCTGGAATCATTGATCACTATAACTGGAATCGTTCCTTACTGGATTCATCTTGTATTAGATTCATCTTGTACTGGACTTACATTGGAGTTACACTTGTCTACATTGCTGTCTAGACTTCATATCATATTACCCTGGTTCAGCTAGTTCTATTTTTACAGTCTTCATTGCTATGATTCTTCTCTTGTTTAGTTATTTTCTTTCCTTGTACTTTATCTGTCTTTCTTACCATCACCTGAATATAAACTACCATTTCCATCAATACAACTGTCTATAACTGCTGTATAGTTCTCTGTCATTTACTTGGGTTTTCTAGATGAGATTGTGCTCATTCCTGTCCTGACTGGACCTGTTGAAAATTTTACAGATGATTGCCCTGAGGACACATGCCCTACATATTACGGACCAGGAGACGAGTTAGCTACCTTTGGCCCCGACACTCAGGAGTGATGGGATTTAGTTTAGTAGACTAGCATCTATTTTTCATGTCGAACTTTTGTATTGATTTGAGACTTGTGTAGTTCTTGAGATGTGTTTGAGATATTATTATTTAGTAGTTTATAAATGTTATTGTTTAGTCTTTAGTTATAAACTTCTGTGTTATCTTATCGTTCTTAGACTGTGATTGAGATTCATTATATCTATACTTGTCCTCCGTTCGGAGTTAAGATTTGACAAGTACATTATATAATTGCGTGAGTTGTTGATTAGATAGTAACCTAGGATAGCGTTCTACCGCCGACACTGCGGTATAGGCTGGACGTACCCACTTCTCGTGCCCCTACACAGGGTGCGGGTCGTGACAGGTAGTTAAGGTTGTCAAATAGGCCATGCAATTTAGGTAAGGAATTATTGAATTTAGATAGCTTGCCAGATCTCTATAGGTACACTATTACTTTGATATAACGTTATGATCCAATGTGGATATACTATTCACCTGGTAAGTTAGACTTTCCTAAAATTAAGGCTATAATCTTGGTAAATTATTCAATTCTCTTTGCTCTATTAGATATAAACCTTATATCATAAGTTAGAATTGCTTATTTTAAAATCCTATTTTGCCGTAAGAAATAGTTTATAATTCCTGATTTTGTTATTCATATACGAATCTCGAGGCAGATTTGATTCAAAGTTTTCCCTCAGCCAATTGAAATACATATGAAATAAATATTAGGATGTTCTTACTTCTCTTGTCTTCAGTTATTTCCTCCCCGATCAATCTTTTATTTTAAGGATTGAGACTTATAGACAGATGTTTTCGCTTTCCATTATAGTCAACTAGTTTGAATCTCTAGTAGCTCCTTGAAGTTCTTAGGAATATAGTTGGAATAATTTTAACGATTGCGATGGCTAGCCAGCAGCGCACTGGCGAGGCACGACCCATAGAGTTGAAATTATTTCAAGGAAACGTAGGTTATGGAACATTGCTAAAACTATGTCCTTGTTGACCTCTTTAGATCTTAAATACCCTTGTGTCAATATAAGGTAGAGTATCTGATAGCTCATCACATCTGAATCATGGAACCAAGGGTTTACCACAGCTAGAGTATACGAGAGGCATAATTCTCGGTAAAATGACTTCATACGTGATTACAAGTTTAGGATACTATAGAGAATAAAAAAATGCCATGTGTGTCCCATAAGATCCAAAGCCAATACTAGTGAAAGTTCTGTAAGTTGGGTAGCCTGTCTCCCAACCTAGCATTCTGTGGTCCTTGTGATCTATTAACGAGGTAATTGACTGACACTAATAGATTTACCTAGAATATAGAATTTAGAGGTCCATAACCTATTAGTCGACCAAGGCCTTATGGATAGGTAGATAGTAGGATGACTGTATAAGCAATAACACCAGGTAAGGTTTTGATTCTTTCAAAACTCGAACTACTTGTGCCTCTTTTCAAAAATCTCGCATACTTGTATTTTGACTACCTTGACCAATGCTGCTATTACAGCCTAATTTTGCAAGCTTACTCTTTTATCGAGCTTGATTCAAGACTTATGTTTATTGGGGACGCCTACTAACATATTGTCTAATCAGAATCGATGTATTACGGTCTGATCAACCATAGTACACTCGGTTCGCTCTCTCTTTGATTATCCCACGTGGATTGAGATATCAAGGTATCTAGGATCTCATCCATGACTGCATTGATAATTCCTCATGAATTATACATTCGCTTTTGAATCACGTAATTGTATTCAGTGACATCTTTTTTGAACTCTTTACTATTTTTATCTTTTACTGATTTGGAGAGACGAAAGCTCGTAATTGGTAGATAGATACTGAGTATCCCCATGGCTATAATAGTTGTATACACAAGTGTAGCTACCATCGGCCAGCCAGGTGACTAGAACCTTGCCTTGAGTTACTCGTTCTCCTCTCGACCCTGAAACTACTATTGGGACCTTCTAGCTATCTGAATTTGAGAATGATTAGGGTTTTATCCTTAGTCAAATGCCAACCTAGGAGACTATCTATTCTCAAGAAACAAAATGTGTGAGTCTCTAATTATTGCTTGAAGCTTGCTTTAACTAGCAACCCTTAAGCCTTAACCCAACCTTTCCTCGACCAAAGCCCACAGTTTAGACATGAGATGAATAGACAAAGGTAAGGACAATCATTTATCATGACCATGGAAGACACCCATCCCGAGGTTTGTTTCTAACAAATATTACCCTAGTTATGTAAATTTTACTATTAAGACTTAACTAGTATTGGAACACCACAATCACTAGCTTAGCCAATACCATAGCTTAAATACCCTGTCATATTGTGATCTATCAGTTATCAACAACAATATATGATCACTACAACCCATACCACTAGAACCCTTATGACAATAGTCTGACAGGCTTGACACAAATAGAAATTCACGACTCAGTTGTTAGAAATCTCCTCATATGATGTGCCTTAGAGTTGGTTACCCCGTCAATAACTCTTGTATACTATGGACGAGTTGATCATTCTATTTTATCGACCATGTGTCCTTGTACGCACTCGTTTTCCATTTATTGAGGAACGATCCTTGACTTGACTTATATCTACCATATCCCGTTACGCAGTGCCTTATTCTTTATTAACCAGAGTCGAGGTACAATATCCGGACTTTAGAATCCTTCTAACCTCATTATCCCTAAAACCATGTCCTAGCTTCTAAGGTGAGCAGACTGTAGGCCTTCTAAAATTTTAGGACATACGAGGATTACTGATTGATTAGAATAATTTCCATTAGGATGATAATTCGTGCCCCATGGACTCCCACTTTCCATTTAGATCATTTTGTGTCCCCGGTCGTGTCAATAATATTCGGAGCATGAGACCAGCTGTTACCTTCCAACAAATTTCATATGCAAGATCTAGACGAGTCCACATTCATCCAGGTATATCATGTCCCACTCAAAATCGTCACCTTGTACTCTATTTTTGTGGTAAGACTTTCAGGTCAAAAGACTAGCTATAACCCTTGCCATAACACTGGTATACTTCCCGACTTCCATTAGAGCCTCAACTTCGACTCAATTCCTTCGACCCAATATATGGTTGTGATCTACTCGAAGCCCACTATGTATATGCCACTAGTGTGCCACCCAATTGAGGCCTTATGTGCTACTTACACACAAAAGTCACTGAAGGCGTATTTTTGGGCTTTAGGGACTTAGCTAACCAACCTGACTGGCAATTAGCTCAACCACTTGGGGGTGGAAACCTATTCTGGGTTACCCTAACCTAGTAGAAATATTTTTATCATTGGGATCTTGTCCAGCCAATATAGATTGAAATCCAAGGTTCATCCAACCAACGAGTGATGTCTAAATAGGCAACCCATTAAGACCCAGTAAAACCCATTCATACATACCACCATGTTTGGACTATAAAACCAAACTATTTGAAATAGGTCCCTATACCTATTATGTAGTCTCCGCCTCTTAGAATGTGAAGTCATTCGTAACCCTTATTCCATCTACCTAGAAGTCACGATACAATCTTGTATTGCATTTATATCCCTTGCTCGTGTGTTTAAATAACCACGAAAAAGATCACAATCTTGATTTCTCAAAATTTCGTTCTATTATAGAACCTTGTTTAGATTAATTTCGAGAACGGGATTTCCGTGTTGCACGGATTGTAAGCCCCTCTAAGAAATGAAGGGTTCTTCGATTTAGCAAGTGACTGGTCTAGAGTAGCCCAATCTAGCAAATAAGTCAATGGTTCATAAACTCTCTTTATATCTGTATCATTGGATACTCTCTCCCGCTCTTGAAACTTCATAGTTGCTCTTGATTATTTTTCCTTATCTTCCTGTCCTTCCTATTTCAGAGCGACGAATGATCATGCTTATTAGAATTTATCAATATTTCTTAGCTACTTATGTAAATTATTGCTTATTAATTTTTGGGTTGCTTGATAGATAGGAGAGGAATCTAGATGCCATATTCCTAGATATCTGTTGGTAGGATTGTTGGCAACTAGTTAGAAGATTATAAGATTTTAGTTTTGAGGAGTAGTGTGACCAAAGGTGGATAGAAGTCCTTGAGGTTATGTAGTTACAAAATGGCTAGGAGAAGGTATAAATATTTCTGAGAAATTAAATTTGAGAAGATTGAGGTAATAGTGGATTTTTTTTATTTTTGAATTTTAGGCATGTTTATGAGTTAGAATTTCGAGGACGAAATTATTTTTAAGGTGGGTAGATTTGTAGCTCCCCTTTCCGAAAATTTTGAAATATTTTTATTTTATTTATTTGATTTAAATGGTGATTTTTAGATTTTTGTAAATAATTATTGAGTTAATTATTATGGTAGATGATTTTAGTCATGGTTAGGAATTTGAGTACAAGGTGACTAGAAATCGTGGCACGAATAGTGCAGTGGCGTACTATGACTAGTGTATTAGCCCTAGTAAGGAAGGCCGAGCCATAGTGATGTCCTAATTAGGAAAACCAGGCCAAGTTGTGACATGACCATTATAAAAGTTTAATTATTCATTATTAATATTATTTGACGTTTAAGTGACCCGGTTGTACCAAACTGGTCCGGACTTGACCCGAACCAAACCCGGGCCCATGTAATGTGGTAGGGCGACCAAAGACGTTTACGATAATAGATGCGTTGTATGGATGTGCGTACTTCGTAATTTATGTAGTGGTCTAGTAAATGTTTTATATATATATTAATTGCCATATAAAAATATCAATAATGTTTTATTTGATAATTATAGTAAATATTTCCTTAAACAAGTATTTTAGGATTTATGTAGGCTATATAGGTATATACATGTGCATATATATGATTATATTCCTGATATAAAATTTAGGCTTTATATAAATATATATATGTATAATTATCTAAGTTCATTTTATATATAGCCTATTATATGAATTAAGATTCCAACATTGTAATTAAGGATTATAATTATAATATTTAATTGTTATATTGTGATGTACCATTTACACGCATATATCACCATATATGTATATGTATATATAAATATATATATTATATATGTGTGTATGTATATGTATATATAAATATATATTATATATGTGTTTATGTGTATGAATATATAAATATATATTTATCTAGGTGTGTGTGTGTGTATATATATATATATATATATATATATATATATATATATATATATATATATATATATATATATATATATATATATATATATATATATATATATTTCTTTTTTTTTCTTTATGGGGGGGGGGGGGGGGGGTCCGGGGGAGGGGGGGAGCCCGGGGGGGGAGGGGGGGGGGGGGGTGTCCGGCAAGGGGTCCCCACCCGGGGCCGCGGCCTAAGCCGCCCAGCCACCCCAGGTGCGGGAGGGGAGGCTCGAACCCAGCCCTCCCCTAGGAGAGCCACTCCACCTAACCACAAGAGCTAGGCCCGCCGGACATATATATATATATATATATATATATATATATATATATATATATATATATATATATATATATATATATATATATATATATATATATATATATATATATATACTAAAACAAAAGGAAAAAAGATATATATCTTTTTTTTAGTATATATATCTTTTTCCTTTTGTTTTAGTATATATATATATATATATATATATATATATATATATATATATATATATATATATATATATATATATATATATACTAAAACAAAAGGAAAAAAGATATATATCTTTTTTTTTAGTATATATATCTTTTTCCTTTTGTTTTAGTATATATATATATATATATATATATATATATATATATATATATATATACTAAATATATATATATATATATATATATATATATATATATATATATATATATATATATATATATACATATATATATATATATATATATATATATATATATATATATATACTAAAACAAAAGGAAAAAGAAAAGGAAGCAACAACAACCACAAGTCCCAGCCGAGCCCCAGCCTGGGAATCCCCAATCCCAGTCCAACTAAACCATCCCAAGCCCGATGTAACGCCCCAGTCCCAAAATACATAGGACCAAGCACGTGAACATGCCAACTGCACATATACGAAGAATACTCCAATATATGGAATCCTCAAATATGCACATAAGCTGTAAATAAAATAACCACAGGCCAGCAATATATAATCCAATCTCATCACAGCTCAACACAGAAGATAATAGAGTCTGAATAAATAAGTAAAAGTATCAAAAGATAGCCGGATGAACATACTCACTCCAAACAGCTATGAAAAATAGTCTCACAAGATCGGAGTCCAACCTCCACAAATAGAAAGAAATGAGATATAAAAATATGTCCACTAATGTCTCAAATAAAGAATGGACTAGACATCAGTAAAGACTGCCTCGTCGTCAATGTAGGATAGCTCCAACGTCGCTCCGTACTCCTGTGGAAAATTGTCTAAACCTAGAGAGATAACCAGGTCCTCAGGGGACATAGAAAGATACAAGAAAATACCATGCCATATAAACTGTGATAATATAATAAGAGAAAAGGTATGCATGCAATCGGGTCCCTGACCATTCTACTGTGAATATGCAGTTGAGATACAATCCTTCGACGCATGAGCCCTGGCTATAAATGGGATCGACATAGTTCCCATAGAGGGCACCAGGGGCTGTAAAGACCCTAATTTTTGGGGATTTTTTTCTCCACTGAGCTGCGATAGAGACTTACTATAGGTTGTGAGCCCTCACTGAGCTGTGATTTATAGGGCCGTGAGTCCCCACTGAGCTGCGGTTTACTCCAATTTATTCTTAGTCATGTTTATCAGCACGATTCTCGATGGCATACCATTTCCTTATATTTTATTCTTGTACTACTCTGCAGTCTTTATTTCTTGTACCATTTCCTATTTTCTTGCATGTTATTTATTGTATAGTAGGCATGTATATTATGTGTCTTGCTAGTCCTCTGAGGACCTGGTGATCTCTCCAGGTATTAGTTGATGGCACGGTACACTGATGGATGATGTTTGCTACACCGAGACTTCAGGTATACATAGTGTGTTATTATCATATCTTCCGTATTTCAATTTTGTCCTATATTTGATACTCGTTGTTATTATAGCTAGTCTTTTACAAGCTTCATTTTTATCTAGCTTGTTCATGATGAATGTGTTATTGGGGATCCACTCTAACATATTTATCTATTCTAGAATCAGTGTATCACGGCCTGATCAGCCTTACTGCACTTGATTCGTCATACATATCATTATTATATGGATTGAGATATAGTTAATCTAGAATAACCAGACAGCTTATACGTATTCGAGCTGGGCTGGAGTCCTTTCGATGCGTAGATGGCATGTACACTTATCCTGGTCCTACGTATTTTGGGACTGGGGTGTTACATATTTTTGTGGTGGCCCATGCAGGTCGAGTTAGTCATTTCGGTTACGTCACTGTACCGAGCGGGCCTGCGACCTGATTAAACCCCTAGGAATCTCAATCCACAACTGCCTTGACAATTCTTTTGGAAATTTCTCTACCGCCCTTGAACTTCGTATTTGCTCTCGATTACTCTTCCTTTGCTTTCTCGTATCATTGCTTCTCGTCCCTTCCAATTTTGGAGTGACGAATAATCGTGCTATGTAGGATTTATTAGAAATTCTTAAGCATTAGTGTAAGTTTATTTGCTTATTGTATGGTGATTGCTTGATAGATCAGGGAGATTATAGATGCCATAGGGCATCATGTGGTTGATGGGGTAGTTTGACCAAAGGTGGGTAGACAATCTAGAAATAGCTAAATGATGGTAGTCACTTGGTCAAGAATAGGGTGGTAGATTGACCCTCTAAAAAAAGAACCTAAGCAAAGCCTAACCTAACCTATTTACTATTATACCTTGTTAGTTAAAGTGAGGAGTAGGCGGATTAGTAGGTACCACTTATCTGGGTTAGGAGACTCATATAATTGTAATAATAGTATGGATAGGAGGATCACGTCTTCAATATGATCTTTGCAAGACCGCCAGTACCAAGAAGAGTGTAAAACCCCTAAATTTTTACTATATATTTTTTTATTTGGTACTGATTTAAAATTTTGTATTGTACGTCGCGTAGTCGTATTGTACGTCGCACACAAAATTTTATTTTTTGAAATTGCTCGACAAGTGCGAATATGTGCGAGCGTATATATTTTTAGAAAAATATATTTTTTTTCGTTTTCTATTTTTATCGTTTCAAAATAATATATGTAATAATTATTTTTAGCTATCGTACCAAAATTCCAAGCTCATTATTTTATTTATTTTATTTATACAAAGCCTTTCGTTCATAAATTTTTTTGATAATATTTTTGTGCATACGTATATATTTGCTAAATATTTTACTAGTTTATTTTAAGTAAAAATGTAATTTTCGGGATTTATTAATATTAATATTTTATTATTCAAAAAGATATTTAAAATATTTATTATTTTCGAAATTATTAATATTGGTATTTTGAAAATATATTTGGTAGTTATTGTGGCCATTTAAATCTTGATTTAATTCTTGGATTTATTTAAATAGATTAAATTAATATCCATATTTGGAATTTGAATTATCTTATTTGATTTTAAACTAAAGGATGTAATTTAATTAGATTTAATTGGATTTGGATTTGGATTGGATTTGATTGATTTTAAATTAATACATGAATTATCTAATTGGGTTTAAATATTCCTAATCCTTATCCAACTGTGAATTCCCACATCCTATAAATAGGCAGATACTCCTCCATAAATTTCTATTCTTCCACAAATTTTCCACCACAAAAGTGAGTACATCGTGTCCATGACCATGTCCGTGTCCCATCCACTATGTGTTTCATTGTACAAATATATTTCTCCACCCCGGGTCCGACAGATCCGAACCTCCGTCCCCGTCGTGTCGGACATACCCGACACGACTCATCCAAACTCAAACCCAAATCCTAACCGCTACCTGACCCGTCGGCCCCTACTGCTCGCCTTGCCGAACCTCGGCCACATCCAACCCCATTTCCTCTTCGCCGAGCCGTAAGTCTCCGGTCACCGAAGCCATCGCCTCGCCACCTTCACTACTAGCCCGTCATCCATCACCACCACCGTCCTTACCACAACCTCGACCCACCCTGCCACCATGGCTGTTCGACCCAAACCACTGCCCTACCACCCTGGTCACGATAACACCGCCACCAATGGCCGGCGCCGCCCCGAAATCCATAACCACCACCTCACCGATCACCATCCGACACAACCACCACCAAAAAATTTAACCGACCACGACTCCAACAGCCTCTGCCACCCGCCGGAAAAACTTAAAACCCAAGAAGAGCCGGGCCACTCACCTGATTTTCGGCCACCCAGCCGATTCTCCGCGGAGCCAAGCCCCACGCGTGCACCCTCTGCCGAGATCCTCGAGTCCGGTGACTCCACCACCTGCGCGCCATCCCTCGTAGCCGTGTCCAGACCACCCCGTCCTCCTCAGACCGCCGGGTCCAGCCGGAGCCTTCACCCTCCGTCATCTGCGGCGTGCCCTAGCCGCCCGATCTCGCCGCCATGGTCGTTCCTCCGCTGAGACCGCCCCTTCAAACCCCCTTAGCGCCGCACCAGGAGTCGCTCCGCCCTCCACCGGTGTTCCTCTGCTGGCCGATCGCGTGCCCTAACATCCGCCGACCTCTCGCCGATGGTCGTGCGCCCCTCCGCCGCCTCACCAAACTCCGGCTAGGCGTAGCCGTCCCTCCGCCGCCGTCTCTTCTTCTCGGTGGCCGTGCCGTCCCCCTTCGACCGCCCGCTCCGCTACACCTGCGTCTGCCCTCCGGCTCGCCGCCCGACCCCCGACTCCACTCTATCTTTTCCTCCTCTCCGCGTCAGCCGGACCGCCGCCGCTAGCTCCGCCCGCGTTCGCCACTCCTTCCCCTCGCTCACTCCCTCAGCCTCCTCTCTCTCAGCTCTCGATCTCTCTCTCTCCCTTTCTAATGTTTTTTTGTTTTTTTGCTTCGTTCTCTCACCTCTTCTAATAAAGAGGAATAGCAGCAATAGCTGCTGTGGATTAGTGTGTTTTGGTATTTTTGTTTGTTTTTGTTATTAATAGTTTTTGTTTGCTATCAGTTATTATTATTATTATTATCATTATAATTATTATTATAATTATTATTTATTTTATTGATATTATAAAAAGGAGCAGCAGCAGTTCTGTTCTCTCTGTCCCCTTATTATTGATATTATTATTATTATTATTATTATTATTATTTTATTATTATTATTATTGTTATTATTGGTATTTTAGTATTGTTATTATTATTTTGTCTTATTAAAATATATATAGTAGTATTTCTAAATTATTGGTTACAAAGTATAATATTGGGCTTTGAACTCATTAGGGCTTTTATATTACTTTGACAAAATATATATATATATATATAATATTTGTAAATGATTCTAAAAATTTCATGAATATCTTCCTAATTTTATATTATTTATGGTATTTTAACTACGGATTGGGACTCTAAAAATATTCTTTTTAAAATTTTCTAATCTAATTTTATTATAGTTGGATATCAAAATAATTCCTATGTTTTCAAATATTATTTTGACTACTATAATATAGTTTCCAAATACGTTAATTATTTTCTAAAATAGTTATATATATTTTTATTTAAACAAATCTCTTCAATTATCGATCTTGTCTCTCTAATCATATTCATATCTTCTTCCAAATCCCGAACTTATTTATATCGTCCCTAGCTAAGTTGACCGTCCTGGACCCAATGGAACTGTCCGTGCCACCATCAGAGGCCACCTTGCATAGTTGTATCACCAAAGCCATATGTTCGTGCCACCTTGATCATCGCAGCACACCAGGAGTCTCACCAGGCAAGACACCTTGCCATTTGCTGTTTATTTATTTTAGCTCATATTTCATGCATTATTTATTTTTTATGCAAAATAAACTGTGATATATGGCATAACCTGTTAAAACTTATTGTTCAGTTATATTTCCTGCTATGTATTATTTTTCTTACACATTAACCTAGATTTAAGGGACCACCTTGTGTGTTGCATTCATTGGCCTTGACACGTTGTAATACGAAGTTGTGTGTTGCATGTAGAACACGGACATGCGTGACTGGCTGGCCACCGGTGCATATAAGCTGTGCGATAGGAATAACCGCTAATAGAGATTGTATGCTAGTTTGACTTAGCGGTTATAGAGGTTTGATGTTGTGGATACAACATATTAGGCATTGGGCGGGGAGGACAATTCCTTAGCGTATGGGCTTCGATGTACTTTTCCTTGTGATCCGGACTCTCCGCTGGAGATACGGGGTTGATGACCCATGATTACTGACGGCCACTGGCGTTCTGCAGAAAGTTATGCTCTTACTGATGGGGCCTCTGGTGCCCCAAGGGGGAACTATGTCGATCCTATTTAGCCAGGGCCCATGCGTAGGAAGGATTGTTCTTAACTACATTTCACTTAGAACGGTAGGCTACCTTTATCCGTTAGGTACGAGTACTTTTGGTTTGAGTACTTGTATCTGACCGTGGCTTGGAACAATAACTTGTCGCGGATTAGTTCGTCACATCTTATCCTTGTTTGGTTGTAGGTGTGACTTACTACTTCGATGAGAAGGTATTGAACCTTGTTGGGGTCCGGATACCATATTGGATTCATAGCATGGAAAGATACGTCACCGTGAATTAGTTTACCATCTCCTGTCCTTGTTTGGTTGGAGGGATGGTACACTCGTTCAATAGGTGTGTATTGGACCATGTTATAATTCAATTGACTTATTTACTTGAGCAATATTTATTCAGTTTATGTGGCATGATATTATGTGTCTTGTTACGTCCCTCTGAGGACCTGGTTATCTCGCAAGATGTGTGCTATTGTCTTTCGCAGGTGCTCTAGCTCTAGTCGTGATCCGCTCTATTTTTTCGAGGATGATTGCATTTTAGATCGTCTTCGCTTTGCTCGCCAATAATCATTCTTTTGTATATCATGTATTCTTTTATTTTGTTGGTAGTGGATTTGTTTCCGCCCAACATATTGTATCGAGACAATTCATATTATGATATCTTTTATTCTTTTATTTTGTGTGGATGAGATTAAGTTATGGTTCTACTGTATTTTACATCTTATGTATTTGTACGAGATTTTCGTATATTGCAGTATACTTCGTATGAATACAGCTGGCATGTTTACGTTCCTAGTCCTACATATTTTGGGACTGGGGCGTTACATGTTTTTGTGGTGGCCCATGCAGGTCAAGATAAATTGTTTGGTTACTTTACCGTACCATGCAAGCCTGCGTATAGGATTAGAAGTCTAGGATCTCATCCACATGCTTGACCTTTTTTCCATATTTGACCGTCTCATCGATTGCATCTTGCTTTATTCCTTCTATCATTATTCTTATCATCCCTTCGTGCTTGCTAGAGAATGACCCTATTAGTTAGACATTGCCCAAAACAGCCTTAGCTTAATTCTTTAAGTTGGGTAGAATACCCCACGACTTGACACACCCTTGACCATTAAGGGAATACAAATAGTATTATCTAGACCGTAGAGACTAGAAAAAGTTAACCCATTTGGTCAACCTAGCCTTGGGCAATAAACCGTAGAATGATGGTATAGGAGTAAACAAGACTTAGATCCTTATGACTTTTAGACTATTCATATGTGTTTTTATTCATCTACCATTGTACCTATATTTTTACTATCTGATGATACTAATGTAGCCTAGTTTTTGCAAGCTTATTCTTTTATCAAGCTTGTTTCAAGACATATGTTATTTGGGCATGTCCACTAACATATTGTCTAATCAGAACCGGTGCATGATGGTCTGATCAACCAAGTGCACTTTGGTTCGCTTTTGTCTATTATTCTACGTGGATGGAACATAATTAAACTTGTCCTCTAGAGTCCCATCCGCGACTGCCTTGGCAACTCTTTTTGAATTATTCGGCCGCCTTTGAACCACGTATTCGTATTCGATAGCGCCTCCTTCGAACTCTATATTGCTTTCGCCTTCACCTATTTAAGAAGGACGAAGGCGTGTACTAGAAAATCCTCTAGCCTTCCTATCGATTATGACCATACCGTATTATTTTTCTATGATATTGATCGCGATTTCTTACGACATAAATTGTTATTGATTGTTTTCCATCGATACCCCTTGTGTCTTCTCACCCCCCTGCAAATTCTTAATTTCGAGGACAAAATTCTTTTAAGTTGTGTAGGATGTAAAACTCCTAAATTTTTACTATATTTTTTTTATTTGGTACTGATTTAAAATTTTGTATTGTACGTCGCGTAGTCGTATTGTACGTCGCGCACGAAATTTATTTTTCGAAATTGCTCGACGAGTGCGAATATGTGCGGGCGTACATATTTTTAGAAAAATATATATTTTTTCTTTTTCTATTTTTATCGTTTCAAAATAATATATGTAATAATTATTTTTAGCTATCATACCAAAATTCCAAGCTCATTATTTTATTTATTTTATTTATACAAAGCCTTTCGTTCATAAATTTTTTTGATAATATTCTTGTGCATACATATATATTTGCTAAATATTTTACTAGTTTATTTTAAATAAAAATGTAATTTTCGAGATTTATTAATATTAATATTTTATTATTCAAAAAGATATTTAAAAATATTTATTATTTTCGAAATTATTAATATTGCTATTTTGAAAAATATATTTGGTAGTTATTGTGGCCATTTAAATCTTGATTTGATTCTTGGATTTATTTAAATAGATTAAATTAATATCCATATTTGGAATTTGAATTATCTTATTTGATTTTAAACTAAAGGATGTAATTTAATTAGATTTAATTGGATTTGGATTTGGATTGGATTTGATTGATTTTAAATTAATACATGAATTATCTAATTGGGTTTAAATATTCCTAATCCTTATCCAACTGGGAATTCCCACATCCTATAAATAGGCAGGTACTCCTCCATAAATTTCTATTCTTCCACAAATTTTCCACCACAAAAGTGAGTGCATCGTGTCCATGACCATGTCCGTGTCCCATCCACTATGTGTTTCATTGTATAAATACATTTCTCCACCCCAGGTCCGACAGATCCGAACCTCCGTCCCCGTCGTGTCGGACACACCCGACACGACTCATCCAAACTCAAACCCAAATCCTAACCGCTACCTGACCCGTCGGCCCCTACTGCTCGCCTTGCCGAACCTCGGCCACATCCAACCCCATCTCCTCTTCGCCGAGCCGCAAGTCTCCGGTCACCGAAGCCATTGCCTCGCCACCTTCACTGCTAGCCCGTCATCCATCACCACCACCGTCCTCACCACAACCTCGACCCACCCTGCCACCATGGCTGTTCGACCCAAACCACCGTCCTACCACCCTGGTCACGATAACACCGCCACCAATGGCCGGCGCCGCCCCAAAATCTATAACCACCACCTCACCGATCACCATCCGACACAACCACCACCAAAAAATTTAACCGACCATGACTCCAACAGCCTCCGCCACCCGCCGAAAAAACTTAAAACCCAAGAAGAGCCGGGCCACTCACCTGATTTCCGGCCACCCAGCCGCTCCTCCGCGGAGCCAAGCCCCACGCGTGCACCCTCTGCCGAGATCCTCGAGTCCGGCGACTCCACCACCTGCGTGCCCTCCCTCGTAGCCGTGTCCAGACCACCCCGTCCTCCTCAGACCGCCAGGTCCAGCCGGAGCCTTCACCCTCCGTCATCTGCGTGCCCTAGCCGCCCGATCTCGCCGCCTTGGCCGTTCCTTCGCTGAGATCGCCCCTTCAAACCACCTTAGCGTCGCACCAGGAGTCGCTCCGCCCTCCACCGGTGTTCCTCCGCCGGCCGACCGCGTGCCCTAACATCCGCCGACCTCTCGCCGATGGTCGGGCGCCCATCCGCCGCCTCACCAAACTTCGGCTAGGCGTAGCCTTCCCTCCGCCGCCGTCTCTTCTTCTCGGTGGCCGTGCCGTCCCCCTTCGACCGCCCGCTCTGCTACACCCGCGTCCGCCCTCCGGCTCGCCGCCCGACCCCCGACTCCACTCTTTCCTTTCCTCCTCTCCGCGTCAGCCGGACCGCCGCCGCTAGCTCCGCCCGCGTTCGCCACTCCTCCCCCTCGCTCACTCCCTCAGCCTCCTCTCTCTCAGCTCTCGATCTCTCTCTCTCTCTCTCCCCCCCTTTCTAATGTTTTTTTTGCTTCTCTCTCTCACATCTTCTAATAAAGAGGAATAGCAGCAATAGCTGCTGTGGATTAGTGTGTTTTGGTATTTTTGTTTGTTTTTGTTATGAATAGTTTTTGTTTGTATCAGTTATTATTATTATTATTATTATTATCATTGTAATTATTATTATTATTATTATTATTTTATTTTATTGATATTATAAAAAGGAGCAGCAGCAGTTCTGTTCTCTCTGTCCCCTTATTATTGATATTATTATTATTATTTTATTATTATTATTATTGTTATTATTGGTATTTTAGTATTGTTATTATTATTTTGTCTTATTAAAATATATATAGTAGTATTTCTAAATTATTGGTTACAAAGTATAATATTGGGCTTTGAACTCATTAGGGCTTTTATATTACTTTGACAATATATATATATATAAAATATTTGTAAATGATTCTAAAAAGTTCATGAATATCTTCCTAATTTTATATTATTTATGGTATTTTAACTACGGATTGGGACTCTAAAAATATTCTTTTTAAAATTTTCTAATCTAATTTTATTATAGTTGGATATCGAAATAATTCCTATATTTTCAAATATTATTTTGACTACTATAATATAGTTTCCAAATACGATAATTATTTTCTAAAATAGTTATATATATTTTTATTTAAACAAATCTCTTCAATTATCGATCTTGTCTCTCTAGTCATATTCATATCTTCTTCCAAATCCCAAACTTATTTATATCGTCCCTAGCTAAGTTGACCGTCCTGGACCCAATGGAACTGTCTGTGCCACCATCAGAGGCCACCTTACATAGTTGTATCACCAAATCCATATGTTCGTGCCACCTTGATCATCGCAGCACACTAGGAGTCTCACCAGGCAAGACACCTTGCCATTTGCTGTTTATTTATTTTAGCTCATATTTCATGCATTATTTATTTTCTTTATGCAAAATAAACTGTGATACATGGCATAACCTGTTAGAACTTATTGTTCAGTTATATTTCCTGCTATCTATTATTCTTCTTACACATTAACCTAGATTTAAGGGACCACCTTGTGTGTTGCATTCATTGGCCTTGACACGTTGTAACACGAAGTTGTGTGTCGCATGTAGAATACGGATATGCGTGACTGGCTGGCCACCGGTGCGTATATGCTGTGCGATAGGAATAACCGCTAATAGAGATTGCATGCTAGTTTGACTTAGCGATTATAGAGGTTTGATGTTGTGGATACAACATATTAGGCATTGGGCGGAGAGGACAATTCCTTAGCGTATGGGCTTCGATGCACTTTCTCTTGTGACCCGGACTCTCCGTTGGAGATACGGGGTTGATGACCCATGATTACTGACGGCCACTGGCGTTCTGCGGAACGTTATGCTCTTACTGATGGGGCCTTTGGTGCCCCAAGGGGGAACTATGCCGATCCTATTTAGCCAGGGCCCATGCGTAGGAAGGATTGTTCTTAACTACATTTTACTTAGAACGGTAGGCTACCTTTATCCGTTAGGTACGAGTACTTTTGGTTTGAGTACTTGTATCTGATCGTGGCTTGGAACAATAACTTGTCGCGGATTAGTTCGTCACATCTTGTCCTTGTTTGGTTGTAGGCGTGACTTACTACTTCGATGAGAAGGTATTGAACCTTGTTGGGGTCCGGATACCATATTGGATTCATAGCATGGAAAGATACGTCATCGTGGATTAGTTTACCATCTCCTGTCCTTGTTTGGTTGGGGGGATGGTACGCTCGTTCAATAGGTGTGTATTGGACCATGTTATATTTCAATTGACTTATTTACTTGAGCAATATTTATTCAGTTTATGTGGCATGATATTATGTGTCTTGTTACGTCCCTCTGAGAACCTGGTTATCTCGCTAGGTGTGTGCTCTTGTCTTTCGTAGGTGCTCTAGCTCTAGCCGTGATCCGCTCTATTTCTTCGAGGATGATTGCATTTTGGATCATCTTCGCTTCGCTCGCCAATAATCATTCTTTTGTATATCATGTATTCTTTTATTTTGTTGGTAGTGGATTTGTCTCCGCCCAACATATTGTATAGAGACAATTCATATTATGATATCTTTTATTCTTTTATTTTGTGTGGATAAGATTAAGTTATGGTTCTACTGCATTTTACAGCTTATGTATTTATACGAGGTTTCCGTATATTGGAGTATACTTCGTATGAATACAGCTGGCATGTTTACGTTCCTAGTCCTACATATTTTGGGATTGGGGCGTTACAAAGAGCCACTAGAGATAACTATTTATAGTTTTACGATATAGAGGCTACAAATCCAAATTGTTTAGATTTGATTATTGCTTAACTTATTAGGAGACACCGTAGTGACCAAGCTTATCCCTTAAACTATTCCTAGTTACCCTAGCACGGTTCTTTGTTAGTGAGCCTTATTTTAATTTCGAGGACGAAATTCTTCTAAGGTGGGTAGATTGTAAAGACCCTGATTTTTGGGGATTTTTTCCCCACTGAGCTGCGATAGAGACTTACTATAGGTTGTGAGCCCCCACTGAGCTGTGATCTATAGGACCGTGAGTCCCCACTGAGCTGCGGTTTACTCCGATTTATTCTTAGTCATGTTTATCAACACGATTCTCGATGGCATACCATTTCCTTATATTTTATTCTTGTACTACTCTGTAGTCTTTATTTCTTGTACCATTTCCTATTTTCTCGCATGTTATTTATTGTATAGTAGGCATGTATATTATGTGTCTTGCTAGTCCTCTAAGGACCTGGTGATCTCTCCAGGTATTAGTTGATGGCACGGTACACTGATGGATGATGTTTGCTACACCGAGACTTCAGGTATACATAGTGTGTTATTATTATATCTTCCGTATTTCAATTTTGTCCTATATTTGATACTCGTTGTTATTATAGCTAGTCTTTTACAAGCTTCATTTTTATCTAGCTTGTTCATGATGAATGTGTTATTGGGGATCCACTCTAACATATTTATCTATTCTAGAATCAGTGTATCACGGCCTGAACAGCCTTACTGCACTTGATTCGTCATACATATCATTATTATGTAGATTGAGATATAGTTAATCTAGAATAACCAGACAGCTTATACGTATTCGAGCTGGGCTAGAGTCCTCTCGATGCGTAGCTGGCATGTACACGTATCCTGGTCCTACGTATTTTGGGATTGGGGCGTTACATGTTTTTGTGGTGGCCCATGCAGGTCAAGTTAGTCGTTTCAGTTACGTCACTGTACCGAGCGGGCCTGCGACCTGATTAAACCCCTAGGAATCTCAATCCACAACTGCCTTGACAATTCTTTTGTAAATTTCTCTACCGCCCTTGAACTTCGTATTTGCTCTCGATTACTCTTCCTTTGCTTTCTCGTATCATTGCTTCTCGTCCCTTCCAATTTTGGAGTGACGAATAATCGTGCTATACAGGATTTATTAGAAATTCTTAAGCATTAGTGTAAGTTTATTTGCTTATTGTATGGTGATTGCTTGATAGATCAGGGAGATTATAGATGCCATAGGGCATCATGTGGTTGATGGGGTAGTTTGACCAAAGGTGGGTAGACAATCTAGAAATAGCTAAATGATGGTAGTCACTTGGTCAAGAATAGGGTGGTTGATTGACCCTCTAAAAGAAGAACCTAAGCATAGCCTAACCTAACCTATTTACTATTATACCTTGTTAGTTAAAGTGAGGAGTAGGCGGATTAGTAGGTACCATTTATCTGGTTTAGGAGACTCATATAATTGTAATAATAGTATGGATAGGAGGATCACGTCTTCAATGTGATCTTTGCAAGACCGCCAGTACCAAGAAGAGCCACTAGAGATAACTATTTATAGTTTTACGATATAGAGGTTACAAATCCAAATTGTTTAGATTTGATTATTGCTTAACTTATTAGGAGACACTGTAGTGACCAAGCTTATCCCTTAAACTATTCCTAGTTACCCTAGCACGGTTCTTTGTTAGTGAGCCTTATTTTAATTTCGAGGACAAAATTCTTTTAAGGTGGGTAGATTGTAAAGACCCTAATTTTTGGGGATTTTTTTAATTATTTATTTTATACGATTAGATGATTGTATATTTATTGTATTGTATTTTCTTACTAATTATAATTATAGATGTACTTTTCCGTGTCTTTGATTCTTGGAGCATAAGACTTGCCCATCTCTCGAAACGTCCTTCATAAGTTTTGTAGTAGACATGATGACCTTCAATTTAGTATATCATATCCCATCCAAACTTGTCCCCTAGCATTCTTTTGGCTTCGCACAATTTTGGGCCAATTTAGGCCATTTGATTATTTACCGTAATTCTAGACCGAACTTCCAATTTGAGTGCAGGACTCGACATCAATCAAAACCAATTGACTCAATATATGGTTTTGACCCATTTTGAGTCTACGACACACATGCCAAGGGTGTGCCACTCAATCGAGTTTCCATGTGCTATTTAATTGCGAATGGCACACGAGACTTATTGGTTGACTCTTAGAGTTCGATTTGATTAGAAAATATATTTTGACCCTAACCTAACCAACCCCACATGGTAGAAAGCCATGTTAGGTTGCCATGACAGTATAATTATTATGGATTTATTTTGGGATATTATACAGTCAAATAGATTTATATAGAATTTTGTATATATATGATTATATTTATAATAGCCTAATATTGTATATAGATATGACCTTAGTCATGGTTAAGTTCTAAGATGCATAGCAACTAGGAATTTTGGTACGGTTAGTGTAGTCGTGTACTTTGACTAAGTCTATTAGCCATGCTAGGAAAGACCCGGCCATAACATTGTCTCTACTAGGAAAACCAGTCAAGTTGTGACTTGACTCCTATAAAAGATTTAATTAGTTATTATTTAATATATTGATTTATTTTGATGATCCGGTTGTACCATATCAGCCCGAACTGGACCCAAACTAAATCCAAGCCTATGTAGGCATGTAGAGGACCAAAGATGACCATGTAGGCATTTTTGTATGTGTGCGAATATTTTTTAAATTATTTTAGAATTTGATAGTATATTTCTAATTAATAAATATTTTTACAATATTAGTATTATTATTATTTAAATACTGTGTTCCTATATTTGTACCATTTTTGGACCGAATACGGGTGTGTAGTATAAGTTCATTAAAATAAGCACTGGATGACTTTTATTATTTTATTATTATTAAAGTGATTTTTGATTAATTAATCATCATTATTATTATTAGATATTATTATTTAATTTTATTGCCAATTGAGTTGTTATACATATGTAAAGATATTTAAATAAATTAAATATATGGATATGTAATATTGGGATTTTTTGAGATTTTATTGGGTGTATTTAGATATGTACTTATCAATATATATGTATATTAGGTATAATAGAAAGAAAAAGAAAAAAAAAAGAAAAGAATTAATTAGTGAACAGTGCTTGCACTGTTCACTTTCTTCCCCCCCCCCCCCCCGATCCACTGTAAACCCGAGAGTAGTTGTTAAGTTTTTGTTGGTTAAATTGATTTGATCAAATCTCAATCAAATCTTGATCTTTTAAATCCGAATTTTCTCCTACCTAATCTACATTGCATTCTCCTCTAATCTAACCAAAATCAAATCGAATTTGGTTTTTAAATCAATCTAAAATAAGGTTTTAAAACCGGAATATATATGTTCAGTCGACAGTTCGGGAAAACCCAACTTATTCGACATCTTTCCAACTTCTACCAACCCTGACCTGTTCGCCTAGCTTGGGCGAACATCCCTGGCCTACTGCGCCACCGCGCCACCACCGTACGCCGCCGCACAGCCGCCGTCGAGCAGAGCCGCGCGCTGAAACAGAGCAACAAGCAGGACATAACTTAGGCAGCAGGTACGCTATGTTTCGAGTCCAAATTCTCCCAGATTACTCAATGAAATTCAGATCTAAAACTTCCCATGTAGAGACCAATTAACCTAGTTTACATCCTGGAAAACATTAGAATTATGTTATTTCAGACCGAGATGAAAATTCCCTTCGAAATCGAGAAAAACCCGCAGAACACGTGTTCTGTATTATCAGTTTTCACCACGTATTGGAAGACAAATATCTCCCAACCCAAATCGATTTTTCAAAATCTAATTAAACCAACTTAAAGACAACATATAGGGCTTCCTAACCTAATTTATATTTTTGATTTTCATTAATTATGTGCAGAGAAAACCGTTTACAAAATCACAGAAAAACTTATAAAAACTGTTTTCGAAAACTTTAAAATTCTTCCGAACCAACGTGCGTCCCGCCAATCCGGGCGACGTGGTCGCGAACCGAAAGCATCAAAAGGTGCGTATCGACTTCGTGGATGTGTGGGCTTTGACAAAATTCAAATTGGTCGCGTATGCGCGACGAATTTGATGCGTATCCGTCGAAAATCACCGTATCGGCCTTTTTCGAAATTTCCCAATTACTTTGTGCACGTTCGTCAGATTGAGACGAAACTTTTGCCAACAGGACCGTATCATTTTTCTGGTCCTGTATGCCAAGTTTGGTCTGATTCTGAGACAGTTGATCGGATCGCCGTTTTGCGGGCCCTACGGTCCAATTCAACGGACGATTTTGTGCACGGCTTATCGGAATCCAAAAATGGACATACCGTTGGGTTCGTCTCATCAAAACAAATCCGTAGACATGTAGTTTGACAACTTTAGAGACCATTGAATTTGGCACGCTTTTCTGTGCAAAGCGGGCCCAACGGCGGATACCGTTTTGACCCGAAATTACCGTTTTGCCCCTGTGTCCAGAATTGGACTTAAGGACATGCAATCCTAGCTAATTTGACTAATCTGGAAACGTTGGTAACATCTATTACAGCTTCTGGAGGCAGTTGTGAGACTTGGAATTTTTGACTTATTGATTGGCGATATATTGTTGGTTCTCCGTACAACCCTCAGGCAAGTACACCTTGCCAAACTTTACAGTACTTACATGCTATTCTATACTGCTATTCTTTCGTATCTCACTTGGTACATATTTCTCTTTCGCTTCATATCATGGTTACTTCTAGTTTTATGTGCACGTAGATTATTACTCTCTCTTTTCTCATGTTACTAGCCATATTTTTCTATCGTGTTCATGTCTAGTGATAGTATTGCTTAGCCTCTGTCGTGTCCCTTTGACATAATTGAGATGGACTTGACTTGTTGATATCTTGACTTGACTTGACTCGTAGTTCTAGGCGAGAACCTTGTGATAGACGATGACTATACTTGACTACTCTCTGTTGTGAGCCCCCACTGAGCTGCGATAGAGACTTACTATAGGTTGTGAGCCCCCACTGAGCTGTGATCTATAGGACCGTGAGTCCCCACTGAGCTGCGGTTTACTCCAATTTATTCTTAGTCATGTTTATCAGCACGATTCTCGATGGTATACCATTTCCTTATATTTTATTCTTGTACTACTCTGTAGTCTTTATTTCTTGTACCATTTCCTATTTTCTCGCATGTTATTTATTGTATAGTAGGCATGTATATTATGTGTCTTGCTAGTTCTCTGAGGACCTGGTGATCTCTCCAGGTATTAGTTGATGGCACGGTACACTGATGGATGATGTTTGCTACACCGAGACTTCAGGTATACATAGTGTGTTATTATCATATCTTCCGTATTTCAATTTTGTCCTATATTTGATACTCGTTGTTATTATAGCTAGTCTTTTACAAGCTTCATTTTTATCTAGCTTGTTCATGATGAATGTGTTATTGGGGATCCACTCTAACATATTTATCTATTCTAGAATCAGTGTATCACGGCCTGATCAGCCTTACTGCACTTGATTCGTCATACATATCATTATTATGTGGATTGAGATATAGTTAATCTAGAATAACCAGACAGCTTATACGTATTCGAACTGGACTGGAGTCCTCTCGATGCGTAGCTGGCATGTATACGTATCCTGGTCCTACGTATTTTGGGACTGGGGCGTTACAGGGGCCTACGTCCATAACGCTCTGGAAGTGTCAGAGGGCACCATGTGCAAGGGCTACGTCCATAACGCTCTGAAAAATGTCAGAGGGTGCCTGGAGCATGCGTCTCCGGAGGAGCGCACAGGTAATCAGGGAAGTGCAAAGAAGCCCATATGTTAGGTATTGTTCTCCCCACCCAATGCCTAGTATCATCATCTCCATGACTGATATGAACCTCTAGTAACCGCCAAGTCTTCTAACATGCAATACTATTGGCAGTTACTCCTATCCGTCGTACGCTCTATACGTATTGGTGGCCAGCCGACTACGCAGGTACGTGTCCTACATGTGACTCACATCACGTGATACAACAAGTGTCAAGGCCGTATGAGATATACCAATACCTCAACATCAATGGGTGGTCACTAGACTAAGTCAATACAAGAGAAATAAATAAGGCAAGGTAAACGACCGATAGAGTCGCTTGCACCCAAGTGTGACTTGGACGCACAGTTTAAATATCAAGAAACAAAATGCTGAAAATAACAACTGAAAATAAGAAATATAATAATCACAGAGTAGGGTGGCAAGGTATCTTGCCTGATGGTGCAAAGTGGCAAGTCCAAGTAAGCACAATGTCAGCCAAGAAATGTCACAATCTCCAAACAACTCCGGACGCTGAAACAAACATCAAAAATTCACTCGGTGTAAAAGATATACCTAGGAAACGCCTGTCCGAAAGTCAAATTCTGGAACAGGGGCAAAATCATAATTTTAGGTCAAAACGATGTCCGCCGTAGGATTCGCTTTGCACCGAAATGCGTGCCAAAGTCTATGGTCTCTAAAGTTGTCAAACTACATGTCTACGGTTTCAAATTGAGGAGAGGAACTCAACGGTATGTCCAGTTTTGGATTCCGATAAGCCGTGTACAAATTCGCCCGTTTGAGTGGGTCACGGGCCCGCCAAAAAGGGATTCTGATTCGACTTCCTCAGAATCGAACCAAACTTGGCACACAGGACCAAAATTTTGATTCGAACCTGTTGGTGATACGGGGGTATCTTGACGGATATGGACTGATTTCGTCGCGCACACACGACGAAGCTGAGTTCCGTCAGTTCCCACACGTCGACAACGTCCATACGCGCCTTTCGATGAGTATAGCGTGCGACCATGTCGCCCGATTTGACGGGGCGCGCACCGTATCGGACTGAATTCTAAAATTTGTATTGTTTTCAAAACAATTTTTCTCCAACTTCGACATCAAATAACTTTTTACACGTTTATCGAAACAATGATCCAGAAGGTGCTTTGCGTTCTCGTTTATGTTGTTAACTACTATTTTCAATTAGTTCATCAAAAACCCTAATATTTATATCGCAATTAGGCTTAGAAATCGAGGTTTGGAACAGCCTTGTTGCTCTATTTTTCGAGCGATGCGGGCTCAACTTCGTGTCAAATTTTTGACCGATCTAGGGAACGGTGTCGGGATCCATCAAGGGGATGTGAAGGGGGTTATACTGGATTTTCTTGGAACTTTACGAAACTCAAAACGATCTAGAGTCGTAGGAGAAATCGGGATGAGAAGTTGTTACCTGGACAGTGCTCGAAACAGAGTTTACTCTGTTTTACCGTCGGTCCAGGCGAGTGCGGCGTGGCTCCGGTGATCGCCGACGGCGACCAGGCTGTGCAGTCGGTTGGGGGAGGGTCTTCGAGGTCGAGGGGCTTCAGGTTGGAGATGAAATTTTGGGGGTTTAGGGTTCGGTTCGCGGAGCAGTTCTTATACTGCCGCCGCCGCTTCTTTTAATCCGAATAGGAATACAAAGGGCTCGGGTTGCTTAACCCATGCACCTATGCTACTGCTAAATATTTCTTTAGAGGGGTCGGCTGAGGTGGACCGGTCCCACGTGGGCTGGTCCCCTCCCCTTTACTTTTTTTTGCATTAGAACTCAGGCGCTGAGCAAACGAGGCTGGCCCGCCATTCACTTCTTTTTCCCTTTTTTTAACATATATATATATATATATATATATATATATATATATATATATATATATATATATATATATTTTAAGCATGCAAAAAAAAATATATTTTAAAAAAAATATATATTTTAAGCATGCAAAAAGTCCTCAAAATTTACCAATAAATTCCTAAAATCCTAGATTCTATTATTCCTTATTTGTTAGTAATACTAACATGCACATATATAATATATACACACATACATTAATTATACTAATAAGCTAGTAGCAAATAAATTCGTAACTAATGAAATGTATAACAAAATAGTTAATTAATTTATAGAAAAAAATCAATTATAAATTATGGGGGTTTACATCCTACCCAACTTAAAGAAAATTTCGTCCTCGAAATTAAACTAAGGTCGGGGGATCGAATGCAATGCAAGGGAATTGTTAGTAATTTAAGAGCTTAACTGCAAGATATGCCTTCCTTTTCGAACAAATACGGGTAGCGGTTTCTGATGTCGTCCTCGCGCTCCCAAGTAGATTCCCCTGGCGAGTGATGCTTCCATCCCACGCGAACCAATGGAATAGATTGGTTCCGCAACACCTTCACTCGGCGATCGAGGATACCTACTGGTTGCTCTTCGTACGATAAACTCGGTCCAACTGTGATCTCGGAGTGATCAAGCACATGATTAATGTCCGCCACATACCTCCTCAGCTGAGATACGTGGAATACGTCATGCACTCCCTCTAGCGACGGTGGCAAGGCCAATCTATAGGCAACCTCTCCAACACGTTCCAAGACATCGAAAGGCCCGATGTACCTTGGACTCAACTTGCCACGTCCTTCGAATCGAATCGTGCCTCTAGTGGGGGATATCTTCAAGAACACATGGTCACCCTCTTTGAACTCCAAGGGTCGACGATGATTATCTGCCCACTGCTTCTGACGATCCTGTGCTGCTCGCAGGTGGCCCTGTATTTTCTTCACTGTCTCCATTGTGCTCAAGACCAACTCGGGACCCAATAGCTGTCGCTCTCCTATGTCGCTCCAACAAACAGGAGACCAGTACTTCCTACCATACAACGCCTTAAACGGAGCCATCTGAATACTCGTTTGATAGCTATTGTTGTAGGAAAACTCAACAAGATGAAGATGGTCCTCCCATGAACCTTCAAACTCAACATATCCTCTAGCGTCTGAATGGTACGCTTCGACTGGCCGTCTGTCTGTGGATGGTATGTCGTGCTAAACTTCAATCGGGTACCCAAACTCTCTTGCATACTCCTCCAAAAATGTGAGGTAAATCTTGAGTCGCGGTCCGACACAATACTAACAGGCACACCGTGCAATCTCACAGTCTGCTACATATACATCTCTGCCAATACCTCTGTCGACTGGCCCACTCTAAAAGGTAAAAAATGGGCTGACTTGATGAGTCTATCCACAATCACCCACACTGCGTCACGTCCCCTAGGACTCCGAGGAAAACCCGTGACGAAATTCATAGTAATGTGCTCCGACTTCCACTCGGGAATGGGTAGCGACTGCAATAATTCGGCCGTCCTCTGGTGCCCCACTTTTACTTGTTGACATACCAAGCACTTGGCAACGAAACGAGCTATCTCTCGCTTCATTCCGTGCCACCAATAATACTGTCGTAAGTCACGATACATCTTGGTTCCTCTGGGATGAATAGAGTAAGTCGAACTATGAGCCTCTGCCATCAGCTCCTGCCGTAGCTCTCCATTGGGAACATAAATGTGATCACCACATCGCAATGTCCCATCGGGGTGGATCCTCAATCCCGTCTGCTCTCCCGCTTCAGTCCTTTCTCTGAGCCATCGAAATCTAGCATCATTAGGCAATGCTGCCTTGATGCGCTCTACCAATGATGATTGTACTTGGAGGTTAGCTAATACACCATCGGCTCCAGGTAATACTACCTCAATACCAAGCTACTCCAAGTCTCTAATCAACTCCTTCTGCGTAGTCAAAAAGTGTGCCAGGGGCTTACGGCTTAATGCGTCTGCCACGACATTAGCCTTGCCCGGATGATAATGAAGCTCGATCCCATAATCCTTCATCAACTCCAACCAACGTCGCTATCGCATATTCAACTCTTTCTGTGTGAACACGTACTTGAGGCTCTTATGATCAGTGTAGATATCAACCTTCTCATCGTACAAGTAGTGTCTCCATAGCTTCAAAGCAAAGATAACCGCTGCGAGCTCTAGATCGTGGGTCGGATAATTCTTTTCATGCACTCTCAACTGTCGTGATGCATATGCTACGACACGCCTGTGTTGCATCAATACACATCCTAATCCCTTTCCGGATGCGTCACTGTAGATCACAAATCCTCCCGAGCCCGATGGTAGTGTCAAGGTCGGTACTGTGGTCAATCGCTTCTTCAATTCGTCAAATACGGCTTGACACTCGTCTATCCATACAAACTCCTGATCCTTGCAAGTCAATCGAGTCATAGGCCCCGCTATTCGAGAGAAATCTTCTACGAACCGTCGGTAGTAACCCGTAAGTCCGAGAAAACTTCTCACCTCAGAAGCTGATGTGGGAGCAGGCCATGATTTGACTGCTGTGATCTTCTCTGGGTCTACTGATATACCATCACGAGTAACAATATGACCAAAAAATGATACCTCCTTGAGAAAGAAATCATACTTGCTAAGCTTCGCAAAAATTTGCTCATTCCTCAACGTTCCTAAAACTATCCGTAGATGCTGCTCATGCTCCTCTTGACTCTTGGAGTAAATTAAGATATCATCTATAAAGACTACTACAAATTTGTCCAAGTACTGGTGAAAGATCTTGTTCATTAAATTCATGAAGACTGCGGGAGCATTGGTCAAACCAAAAGGCATGACCAAGAATTCATAGTGTCCATACCTCGATCGAAAGGCCGTCTTTGCAATGTCTTCCTTCCGAACCTTTAATTGGTGATAGCCTGATCGTAAGTCAATCTTGGAGAATACTTTTGCTCCACTCAGTTGATCGAATAGATCATCTATACGCGGCAAAGAATACTTGTTCTTCACCGTCACTGCATTCAGTCGATGCACATGCGCACTGTCCCGTCTTTCTTAGGTACAAAAAGAACGGGTGCTCTCTATGGTGACACACTGGCACGAATAAATCCCTTCTCCAATAAGTCATCAATCTGCGTCTTCATCTCCACCAACTCCTTGGGTGCCAGACGATATACTCGAGATGAAATAGGCTCGGCTCCGGGAATAAGCTCAATAGAAAACTCAATATCTTGGTCAGGTGGTAGTCCTGGCAATTCCTCGGAGAATACATCCTCGAACTCGGTGATAATTGTCACGCCCCAATCCGGGAAATCGCTCGTCCTTGCTAGATTTTACCCGAATCATCGTCCTCGCTGGGGCATGATGCCGCACGAGCCTGGAGTTGCGCTCGTGAAAGACAAGATAACGGTTCACATAGTGATTATCTCAAAGTCGTAACATAAGCAGCGGAAGGAAACAAAGAATACAATAAGAATCTCTTTTATTCATTATGAACTGAAGGTTACAAGGCTCTGAATAGCCCAACATATTATGCCAAGTGGCTACAACGCTCATGATCTCTCTAGCTCATAAAGGATTTCATTGTTCCATACAATATGCCTCTTTATAGCCACCAAGTAGTCTTCGGCCGAACATCTCCATGTCGTAAGTCCGAACACTTATGCGGTAGCTCCTCTTGAACGCCAAGGACTCCATGCCTCGGTACGTCCAAGCTAAGCCCCGCCCCGAGCCGATCATAACCTGAGCCTGCACATAAACTAGTGGGGGATTAGTGCTTTCGTCCTCGCTTCGCACTGATCAAGACCCGCTCGCACCCAAACCAAACACTAAATCATTTAGTGAAACATGCATCTTAATTTGGTGATCTTTCTATTTAGCCTTAGGATCAGATTTATGGTAATATTTAATGCATAACACTTGATATAAATGTGACCAAGATCGTGTTCCTGCAGCAGATACAGTGAGACAAAATTTGAACATAATCATAGTGTTCTTGCTCATCCCTGTCCCATTTTCCTTAGCCTGTACTGGTTAGAACTTACGTAAGAGACCATAATTCACGCAACATTCCAATCATAAACTTAGACAATGCATAAGGGTCGCAGGCCCTGCGCCTGCACCCAACTATCATCTCAGCCCACCAGTCCTATCTATATGAAGGTCACGGTGTTTCGCACCGTAATGGACTTGGCATCTCTTATGTGTAAGCCTACGATCACTTCGATACGGGTTGCTAGCCCAATATCCGAAGGATCCCAAACTTACGGATATCATAGCTTATCACAGCACTGGACGGTCGCAATCCGTCCGAATGATGTGCACCATAAATACCACACATAATTCCCTCCTAGGCCGAACGGTCCCGGTGCCCCGGCGTAACCGTACGAGGGAAGCCGCACCCGTGCACGGGCCATCCGAGTCCTTTGACCATGCAATACACACCATAGCATACAAATCATATCGTACCAACCAATCCTCCATTCCATAAACATAGTCTCATACCATAAGCATATTCACGTCTCATAAACATAATCTCCCATCCATATGGGGAGCTCCGTCGGCGTTATGCCCCAACACATCCATATTGATGCACGATGCCCAACGGCTTAGACATATCGTACTTGTATTCAATGCGTACCATTCGTAAGTTATTCTTATAGCATAATTCTGTAGTTACTTAGTTATTCATTAGCTTCCGTGCACGAGGGCACGTTCAGCGCCATAATCAATGTTCTACGCCTAGTGTTCAATGTTCTCGGAGTCGTGCACATGATGCACATCTCAATATCGTCTTTCAATGTTCTACCATCATTGCCCTACCGCGACTCGTACACTTGATGTACGTCACTTCAATTGTTCGATTGTTCAATGTTCTATCTTTTTGACACATACTTGGACCTTTTGTCGTCGAGCCACGCTCGCTAACTCGATAACATCTACGCATACATTGATAGATTTTATTAGACGTGAAGGAATAGGGAGAGAGAGTCAAGAACCCGCCCACCTTAAGCCGATACGCCTTGCCGTCTCGTCGATTGAAGCGTCTCGCTTCCATAACTCGATCGCATAGCTAACTCCCGGACCATTCCTTTGAACTACTCGGTTGATTTGGCCTATCGCACCCATGCCACAATCCGTTGCAAGGCTACAATTTGGTTTTGCGGACACTTCATTGCATAAGGCAAAATGCTGACCTCTTATCGTCCAGCGTAAAAGCATAGCCTGCACACCAGATCAACTAGAATCAGTACTTACTCGAATAGGACTTATCCTTTGCATCGATTCAATCGATAGATTCCAATCGACTTAAAGCTTATCTTTGGCCAACGTAATACTTGCATCAATTCGCATCGATACCTCATCGGGTCAACGCAACTCTTCGAGTCAACGACTCATCGTAATGCACTGTGCGGAACGGGATATTACAATAATAGGGTGCTGAGGGGTGTCATGCATCATCATATGAGTACCCGATGTGGGTGTATCACAGCTCTCTCCGTCTTCTTTGGTGAACTCAAACTCTGCCGCATTCGGTAGTCTAAAGATAATACTGCTTCTATGGCAGTCTATGAGAGCGAAATGCTGGCTCAACCAGTCCATTCCAAGTACTACAGCAAATGTCGGCATAGGGAATACAAGAAGTCGTGCCATCATCTCTCTACCACTTATCACTATAGGACAACGTCTACAAACACCACTAACAGGTACAACTCCTCCTCCAGTGAGGATTTTAACATTTTTAGCTAAGGTTGTGATGGGAATGCTGTGTCTAGTGGCAAAACTAGTGGCTATAAATGAATGTGTGGCTCCAGTATCAAATAATGTAATAGCAGGAAAAGATGCAACTAAAACCATACCTGCTATAACCTCGGCCTCTGTCTCTATATCCTCCACAGCAAGTGAGAATACCTGCCCATAATTCTGTCCTGGGCCCTGAGCTCTGGCCTTGTTGTACTGTATGCCTTGGAGAGGCAATGGTGGACAAGGTGCTCCTGCTACGGGCCGTGGTGCTGGAAGAGCTGGGGCTGTGGGCCTCGGGTTCTGTCGAGCTTGTACTATCGCCTGTTGCTCCGGACAGTCCTTGAGCATGTGCTGATTGGATCCACATCTCAAGCATAATCCAAGGCGAGTCCTGCAATCGTTCTGAAGATGTCCTTGCTTTCCGCAGTAATGGCAAACGGGCTTCTGATAAGGTGAGCGCCTTTGCTGGAACTGTCCTGTGGCCCTCCTAATAGGTCCACTCTGAGTAGCTCGGGCTGGTGTAACTGCTGGGGTATGGCGCCTCGATGTCTGCTGCTGCTCCTTGCGAAGAATCTCCTGAGCACGAGCTTCTTCCAAGACAGCTGAATGGGAGACTCGAGACTGGGTAGTCGTATAAGACTTGAGCTCTGGTGCAAGCCCTTGGTGAAATCTCCTTGCCTTCTCTAACTCTGTCGAAATCAATCTCGCACCAAATCGACTCAGGTAATTGAACTCTGAGTCATACTCATCAACTATCATATTTCCCTGTTTCAGATGAAGGAACTGGTCATAGAGACCGTCTCGAACATGAATAGGAAAGAACCTCCCATAAAATGCATCATAGAACTGCTTCCAAGTGATCCCAGTGCCTAGTCGTCTCTCTTCCGCCTTCTACCAGTGGTGAGCATAATCTTCCAATAGTAGGTCCACCGCTGTCATCCAATCTCGAGCTGGCAACTGGGATGCCTTCAGTAGCTTCTCGGTACTAATAAGCCACTGTGACACCTCTAGTGGCTTCTCCGTTCCTCTAAAAGGCTTAGGGTTCATATCTGTAAAATTTTTGATAGAGCCTTCATAAGGATGCAGAGCCGGTGCTGGTACTGGTGCTGGAGGTGGTGGTGGAGGTCTAGCCATTGCTGCCATCATCGTCTGTCTCATCAGCTCAGTCTGCTGCCACTGAGCCTGCATCATGGCATACATAAACTGAGTAGTAGGGCTCCCATCAGTCGGTGGTGGAGGCATCTGAGGTCCCGACTGTGGAGGAAATTGCTGAGGGAATGGTGGAGATGGAGGCAGTACTACATTCCCTTCCGGTGGCATGGTAGTGGTCTGTCCAGTCTGGCTGCCTGGGGGTACTGCGATATCTGGATACTCCGTCGGCGATGTCGTAGTAGGCTGCGACTGTCCTGGCTGGTATGGTGTCGCTGGAGTCATGGGAGGATTCTGTCCCTCCGAAGTAGCCTCTTCACCGGATGTGAGGGCCAAGGCAGAAGTGCGTCCGCTTTTTAAATGCATACTCTTGGCACGAAGAAGATAAGTTGATATTAGGAAGATTAGATATGAAGTAAATCGAATAATCAAGGAAGTTTCAAAAAGATTGGAAGTCAAGAGGTAGTAGTAGTTCTGGATGAGATATTCCTATTCTTATATGCAGGCTTTGTTGGGCACAATCATGTAACCCAACAATATTACTGAGGACCTGCATGGGCCACCACAAAAACATGTAACGCCCCAGTTCCAAAATATATAGGACCAAGCACGTGAACATGCCAGCTGCACATATACGAAGAATACTCCAATATATAGAATCCTCAAATATGCACATAAGCTGTAAATAAAATAACCACAGGCTAGCAATATATAATCTAATCTCATCACAGCTTAACAGAGAAGATAATAGAGTCCGAATAAATAAGTAAAATTATCAAAAGATAGCCGGGTGAACATACTCACTCCAAACAGATATAAAAAATAGTCTCACAAGATCGGAGTCCAACCTCCGCAAATAGAAAGAAATGAGATGTAAAAATATGTCCACTGATGTCTCAAATAAAGAATGGACTAGACATCAGTAAAGACTGCCTCGTCGTCAATGTAGGATAGCTCCAACGCCGATCCGTACTCCTGTGGAAAATCGTCTAAACCTAGAGAGATAACCAGGTCCTCAGGGGACATAGCAAGATACAAGAAACCACCATGCCATATAAACTGTGATAATATAATAAGAGAAAAAGGTATACATGCAATCGGGTCCCTGACCATTCTACTGTGAATATGCAGTTGAGATACAATCCTTCGATGCATGAGCCCTGGCTGTAAATGGGATCGGCATAGTTCCCATAGAGGGCACCAGGGACCTACGTCCATAACACTTTGGAAGTGTCAGAGGGCACCATGTGTAAGGGCTACGTCCATAATGCTCTGGGAAATGTCAGAGGGCGCCTGGAGCCTGCGTCTCCGGAGGAGCGCACAGGTAATCAGGGAAGTGCAAAGAAGCCCATACGTCAGGTATTGTTCTCCCCACCCAATGCCTAGTATCATCATCTCCATGACTGATATGAACCTCTAGTAACCGTCAAGTCTTCTAACATGCAATACTATTGGCAGTTACTCCTATCCGTCACACGCTCCATACATATCGGTGGCCAGCCGACTACGCGGGTACGTATCCTACATGTGACTCATATCACGTGATACAACAAGTGTCAAGGCCGTATGAGATATACCAATACCTCAACATCAATGGGTGGTCACTAGACTAAGTCAATGCAAGAGAAATAAATAAGGTGAGGTAAACGACCGATAGAGTCGCTTGCACCCAAGTGTGACTTGGACGCACAGTTTAAATATCAAGAAACAAAATGCTGAAAATAACAACTGAAAATAAGAAATATAATAATCACAGAGTAGGGTGGCAAGGTATCTTGCCTGATGGTGCAAAGTGGCAAGTCCAAGTAATCACAATATCAGCCAAAAAATGTCACAATCTCCAAACAACTCCGGACGCTGAAACAAACATAAAAAATACACTCGGTGTAAAAGATATACCTAGGAAACGCCTGTCCAAAAGTCAAATTCTGGAACAGGGGCAAAATCGTAATTTTGGGTCAAAACGATATCCGCCGTTGGACCCGCTTTGCACTGAAATGCGTGCCAAAGTCTATGGTCTATAAAGTCGTCAAAATACATGTCTACGATTTTAGTTTGAGGAGAGGAACTCAATGGTATGTCCAGTTTTGGATTCCGATGAGCCGTGTACAAATTCGTCCGTTTGAGTGGCCCGCCAAAAAGGGATTCCGATTCGACTTTCTCAGAATCGAACCAAACTTGGCACACAGGACCAAAATTTTGATTCGGACCTATTGGCGCAAGTTTCGTCTCGAATCGACGACTATACACGAAGTTAGGGCAAAGTTTGCAAATTGGTGATACGGGGGTACCTTGACGGATACGGACTGATTTCGTCGCGCACACACGACGAAACTGAGTTCCGTCAGTTCCCACACGTCGACAACGTCCATACGCGCCTTTTGATATGTATAGCATGTGACCATGTCGCCCGGTTTGTTGGGGCGCACGCCGTATCGGACTGAATTCTAAAATTTGTATTATTTTCAAAACAGTTTTTCTCTAACTTCGACATCAAATAACTTTTTACACGTTTATCGAAACAATAATCCAGAAGGTGAGTTGCGTTCTCGTTTATGTTGTTAACTACTGTTTTCAATTAGTTCATCAAAAACCCTAATATTTAGATCGTAATTAGGCTTACAAGTCGAGGTTTGGAATAGCCTTGTTGCTCTGTTTTTCGAACGATGCGGGCTCAACTTCGTGTTGAATTTTCGACCGATCTAGGGAACGGTGTCGGGATCCATCAAGAGGATGTGAAGGGGGTTATACTGGCTTTTCTTGGAACTTTACGAAACTCAAAACGATCTAGAGTCGTTGGAGAAATCGGGATGAGAAGTTGTTACCTGGACAGTGCTCGAAACAGAGTTTACTCTGTTTTGCCGTCGGTCCAGGCGATTGCGGTGTGGCTCCGGTGATCGTCGACGGCAACCAGGCTGTGCAGTCGGCTTGGGGAGGGTCTTCGAGGTCGAGGGGCTTCAGGTTGGAGATGAAATTTCGGGGGTTTAGGGTTCGGTTCGCGGAGCAGTTCTTATACTGCTGCCGCCGCTTCTTTTAATCCGAATAGGAATACAAAGGGCTCGGGTTGCTTAACCCATGCAGCTATGCTGCTGCTAAATCTTGCTTTAGGGGGGTCGGCTGAGGTGGACCGGTCCCACGTAGACTGGTCCCCTCCTTTACTTTTTTTTTCATTAGAACTCAGGCGCTGAGCAAACGAGGCTGGCCCGCCATTCACTTCTTTTTCCCTTTTTTTAACAAATATACATATATATATATATATATATATATATATATATATATATATATATATATATATATATATATATATATATATATCCATGTATATATATATTTTAAGCATGCAAAAAGTCCTCAAAATTTACCAATAAATTTCTAAAATCCTAGATTCTATTATTCCTTATTTGTTAGTAATACTAACATGCACACATATAATATATACACACATACATTAATTATACGAATAAGCTAGTAGCAAATAAATTCGTAACTAATGAAATGTATAACAAAATAATTAATTAATTTATAGAAAAAATCAATTATAAATTATGGGGGTTTATACCCGACCAGACCGAGCCCATTTTACTGACCCTTGTATACTTATATGTATCGAAGGAAAATGAAACAGAGGAACTAAACCCTAACCCCGATCCTAGCCAACGACCCCTCGACCCCTGGCGGCCATCCTGGCGACCTTCCCAGCCCAAGGCGGTGCCGCACGCGGTCACTGGCCGGCCGAACATGCTAAAAAATGCGTGGATGCAACAGCAGCCCGACAGCGACCGCAGCAGCAAGTGCTAAGTTTGCGGGGCGATTTCTCGATCATCATGTGATCGTCTTTCATCCCGTCTTCTCCGGTACGTTCACCATCTATAGGGCTTTAAACCCCTTCAAGTAGTTTGTAGGTTACGGTCCTGTATTACCCGGTAAATCGATGAAAAGTTCATCAAAAAACCTGTTTGAAACAGGACATAAACCAGTCCAAATCCTCAACTTGGGAGGATGATTACTGTCAACCCATTAGAAATTTTAGAAAACTAATTGAAGGTAGTTATAGACAACATATAGGGCTCCACAACCCATTTTGCAGAAGTCGATTTCGTCGACTACGCGCCGAGAAATCGGATCCCAAAATTTACCAAAAACCTGTTTTAAAAACAATAGAATCCTTCGATACGACGTACGTCCCGCCAATCCGGGCGACGTGGTCATGAACCGAAAGCATCGAAAGGTGCGTAACGGCTTCGTGGACGTGTGGGCTTTGACGAAATTCAAATTGGTTGCGTGTGTGCGACGAATTTGATACGTATCCGTCGAAATTTACCGTATTGGTCTCTGTGCAAAATTTCTAATTACTTTGTGCACGTTCGTCAGATCGAGACGAAACTTACGCCAATAGGACCGCATCATTTTTCTGGTCCTATATGCCAAGTTTGGTCAGATTCTGAGACAGTTGACCGGATCGCCGTTTTGCGAGCCCCACGGTCCGACTCAACGGGCGATTTTATGCACGACCCATCGGAATCCAAAATTGGACATACCGTTGGATTCATATCATCAAAACGAATTCGTAGACATATAGTTTGATGACTTTAGAGACTATTTACTCTGGCACGCTTTTCGGTGCAAAGTGGGTCCAACGGCGGATACCGTTTTGACCCGAAATTATCGTTTTACCCCTGTGTCCAGAATTGGACTTAAGAACAGGAAATCCTAGCTAATTTGACTATTCTAAAAATATCTGTAATGTCTATTTCAGCATCCGGAGACT
Source organism: Iris pallida (assembly GCA_029216955.1). Lineage (NCBI taxonomy): Eukaryota > Viridiplantae > Streptophyta > Magnoliopsida > Asparagales > Iridaceae > Iris > Iris pallida. The sequence continues at coordinate 2,256,879 of JANAVB010038218.1, forward strand.
TTTTGCATGTGTTGACTCTAGTGACTCATCTGAGTGGTTGTACTATCGGTTTTACCAGCGAAGGACCTCAGACAAGTGCACTTTCTGATTGATTTCGATTCATAGTAGTCTTCTCATTTCATGTTTATACATATGTCTTGCTGCTTGTTGACACGCACGTCACACGAAGATTAGTATCATGGATTTATTATACATTTTTTACTGTCATTTTCATGATTACCATACTTGCGACCTGATTCCATGAGTACTAGCTGGACGGGAAAATATCTTAGTAGACGTGTTAACTACCCCTTACCCATCCCAATATGTCTAATCTTGACTGATAGCAGCTGCACACGACACATGCAGGGTGCCATATTTACCCCTTAGCCGTTCACATGTCGAACATGATATTTCAAAACACATAGATAGTTGTATTTTATTTGTTTTCCTTGTCTTCTTCACCACTTGCCATGTCATCAGTTACTTTCTAGTTTTTATCTCTCATATGTTATTTTTATGTCTTGTTAATTCTATTGTACTTTTGTATTACCGTCGGTATATGTACTTGTTCCATTCCTGACTAGAAACCAACATTTTTCAGGTTAGCTGTGGCTTCTCTTAGCATTGGGAGATATGGGTGTACTTGCAGACAGAAACCTAGAAATAGATAGCAGTTGTATCATTTTCATTAATTATGAGAACTTTGTATTTTCCTTAAATATAAATATTGTAAATGTTGTAATAAATTTAAAATGGTGAATGAGCAGCAAATGTTATATTTTGTGATTTTGAGCATCTTGGCCGTGACAGCGTTCTATCGCCGACTCTATGGCGTAGGCTGGCTTTGACACGTCTCGTATCCGAAAAAGCGGGTTCGGGTCGTGACAAGCAGATAGAACTCCCTCAGCCAGCGCGCATAAGTAGGATCCACGACAGCCAGATCAATATCCAGATGAGATGGATGACTGGAACTCCCGGTGGAACTGCCCTCTGGTGCCACCTCCTCTTTCACAGCTCTCTCGGCTTTAGGAATCGCTTCTGGAGCAGCTCTCTCGGTGGAACTGCCCTCTGGAGCAGCCATCTGTGCCTCTCTCAAGCGAGATCCTCGGGTCTTGGGTGCCATCTGGTAAGACCATTAAATATCAATGAGAGCATGTATATACAAAATTCAACTCAGTAAGAATTTTAGAGTGTAATTAAATAACAACTAATAACAACAGTAATAGTTCGTGATACCGATACCGCTACTCTGAACTAGTTCTATACAGTAATAGTCCGCGATACCGATACCGCTACTCTGAACTAGTTCTATACCGTGATACCGATACCGTACGTGACTTACTCCTCTACATAGGAATAGCCCATGATACCGATACCGCTACTCTGAACTAGTTCTATACACTCTTGATAGGATACACTAGTAGCCATACTCCTCTACACTAGGATACACTAGTAGCCATACTCCTCTACACACTAGTAGCCATACTCCTCTACTAGTAGCCATATTATTCGATCCATGAAAGGCTAAATTATGAACAACAAAACATTTCACAATAGCAACAACTCTAATCGTGACTTGCTTCCAAATAATTGGTCATTTCTTACCTTTCTAATTCTATCTTATCAGTTGTCTATTTTTCTACCCAATCTCTTGATTAACTCATTCCAAGCACGCATATTGGTGAGGTGCACAAGAGTATATTCATGTTGTGTATAATACGTTTATGAAAATTATACATTTATAAAAGACATATTAGTGAATTGGTATCGTCCCACGAGTGAGGGAAGATAGTGCTTATCAAAGGTGAAAATAAACACAATAGTGGTACATACCTCGAAAATCTATGCCATATCCGTATTCAAAACTGTGAATAATTCTTGCTGGATGTATATTATCTGTTAATTGTTTCTCAAAAGTATCGATCGAGGAAATTCTGAAATGATTAGTAACTAGTAAGTAACTGGATACTAATACCATAACTCAAGCTTATATTGTGCACACAATATGGATTCATTCATAAACGGAAGATGTTATATTGGTATTCCTCCAAAACTATTTATATTGGTTGGTTGTGTTTGTTCTATTGCAGTGTATGTTTTTTAAATCCCACCTTTAGTCTATTGCAATGTCTGCACATAAGTTATGCACTGTTATTGGTTCCATACGACCGTATCAATTGTGAAGTTTATCAATCCTTTTGTGGATCTTTCTTAGGTTCCATATCTGAACCATGGAAAAAAAATGCAAATGACCTGGATACGAACACATATACGACACGGCGTCATAGTGATCTGGTAATTAATATGGAGAAATCGTCTACTTTGGTGCGTTTTAATGTATTTTGGAGTTTTCGGGATGTGTCTAACACTAACACTAATACACTGCACAACTTTCTTAGATTTTTTTTAATATACAAAGCAATCGAATCTTTATCAATGATTAAGATTAATGTAGAGTTCTTTCCACTACAAAATCGGTAGAGAGGAACACATGTGTAGGACTCTTAACCCATATTGTTAGGGATTTAAAAGACTTACTAAGCAATTACTAGAATTTGCGGCATCTAACTAAAAATATGGTATACTTGGGGGGAATAAAATCCAAAACTATTTATATTGGTATTCAAATACAAAACTTTGATGGAAAATAAAATGCTACTTCGTTTGATAGAAATAGAATGGTAGATTATTCATAAGATGACACCGTCCTATATAACTTTCCTAAACACGACACCTAATTGTCAAAACCCACTGCAATTGATTTATTAAAATTCCAACATCATGTTTATTTGACTAATTAAGTTCAATGTTGCACATGTAACATAGATTTTATATGCACAATGCTTGCTCATTTAACGCTGAGGAAAAAAACTTTAGGGAAGAAAAAAAAAACTTGAAAGCAACAGTAACATCCCCTCCCCAGCCCCCCTCACCCACCCCCCCCTAACCCTAACCCGAACCCCCAGCCCCTCCCCCTCCCCTCCCCTACCCAGCTCCCCCTCACCCCTGCCCCTCCTCCCCCTCCCCTCCCCACCCAGCCCCCTAACCCTAACCCGACCCCCCCAGCCCCTCCCCTCCGTAGCCCCCCTCACCCCCTGCCCCTCCCCCCACCACCCCTAACCCTAACCCTCACCCCCAGCCCCCCCCACTCCCCTGCCCCTTTCCCCCCACCACCCCTAACCCTAACCCGAATCCGAACCCTAACCCTCCCCTCCCCCAGCCCCCCCCACCCCCTGCCCCTCTCCTCCCAACCCTAACCCTAACCTGAACCCGAACCCTAACCCTCCCCCAGTCCCCTTCTCACCCCCAGTCCCCCCTACTCCCCCAGCCGCCCTCACCCCCCTGCCCCTCCCCCGAGCCACCCCCCACTCACCACCCAACCACCCGCATCCTCCCCTGTCCCTCCCCCCAGCCACCCCCTCACCCCCAACCACCCGTACCCCCTGCCCCTCCCCCCGAGCCACCCGCACCCCCCACAACTAAAATAGAAAGAGAGGGGAGTTACGTACCGGAGAGGAATGAGAGTATACCGCGGCGTCGAAGGAGAAAGTGAGGAGAGAGAGTGAGAGAGTAAAAATGGGGAAAAATGAATCGGGGGGATTTTAATTAAAATTTAGCGATGTTGTGAGTAACGTCGTTAAATTCGTCACTATTAGCGATGTAATGGTGACGTTTAGCGACGAAAAGCTTATTTAATTAATATACATCGCTGGCACATCGCTATTTTTTTGCTAATAGTATCACGATCCGTACCCGCTATTTCGGATATGAGACGTATCCAAGCCAGCCTACGCCGCAGTGTCAGCGGTAGAACGCTGTATAGCCACAATGCTCAAAATCACAAGCAAATGCTCATTCACAAAATTAATTTAATTCACAATATTCACAAGTTTTACATTTGCAGAAAAATATATACTCGTACAAATATTGAAATGATTACAACTCATCTATCTAGCTAGTCTTTAGGTTTTCGTCCCCATGCTAAGTGAATCTACGGCTAACCTGAAAAATATTGGTTTCCAGTCAGGAATGGAACGAGTACAATTCACTGAATGCAGTTTCAATAATTGAAAATGACTATACAACAAAGATTAGCCTTTAAATATATGATTTGAAAAATAAACACAGAAAGACAAATAAAACTAAACAAAGTAAAACAGTAAATAAATACAAAGACACTACTCACCGACTTACTTAAGTACCTTTGATATGTGACCGGTCTCGGGACAATTACACGACACTGTCTATACTATCTACACTGTATAAAGTTGCACGGTCTACACGGTATAATGTACACGGTCTACACTATATAAAGCAATAATGAAACACTATCTACAATGTATAAAGCAATAATGAAATACGGTCTACACTGTATACACTGTATAAGGTCAGATCACACATCCTTGGTACTTCACCTCCCCGATACGACAAAATATAACAAAACATAAAAGACGAAAATCACATATCTATTGACTAACAATGAGGTATAGTAAAACTCAATATCGAAAACAAACAATAATCTGTACTCACCTGTGGTCCGTTACTGGTGAAACCGATAATCCAAACCACTCAGGGTACCGCAATAGTCAAAACTCGTACAACAGTCTTCAGATGCTGAAATAGACATTACCAATGTTCTTAGAATAGTCAAATTAGCTATAATTGCCTGTCCTTAAGTCCAATTCCGGATACAGGGGCAAAACGGTAATTCGAATCAAAACGGTGTCCGCCGTTGGACTCGCTTTGCACCGAAAAGCGTGTCAGAGTAAATGGTCTCTAAAGTAGTCAAACTACATGTCTACAGATTTGTTTTGATGATACGAACCCAACCGTATGTCCAGAGTTGAATTTCGGTGGGCCGTGCACAAAATCGCCCGTTGAGTCGGATCGTAGGGCCCACGAAATGGCGATCCGATCAACTGTCTCAGAATTGGACCAAACTTGGCATACAAGACCAGAAAAATGATACGGTCCGGTTGGCGTAAGTTTTATCTCGATTTGACGAACGTGCACAAAGTAATTGAGAAATTTGCACAGAGACCGATACGGTGAATTTCGACGGATACGCATCAAATTCGTCGCGCACACGCAACCAATTTAAATTCCGTCAAAGCCCACACGTCCACGAAGCTGATATGCACCTTTCGATGCTTTTGGTTCGCGACCACGTCGCCCGGATTGGCGGGACGCACGTCATATCGAAGTATTTTTCATAAATTCTACAGTTTTAAAAAACAGGTTTTTGGCAATATTGGAGAACCAATTTCTCGACGCATAGTCGATGGAATCGACTTCGAAAAAATGCGTTATGAAGCCCTATATGTCGGCTGGGACTGTCATCATTTGGTTTCTCAAAACTGTCGATAGATCGACAGGAAGTCGTCTTCCAAATCGGGTGTTTGAACCAAATATTGTTCTATTTTTAAATAGATTTTTGTCGATCTTCTAATCAATTTCTCGAAAAATCTAGCGCTTGATAATTCAATCTATTTGAAAGAGAATCAAAAGGTATATGTTGGGTCTATACCAGAACAAACGGCTCGAAGATTCGTCGACCGTGTGCGGAGAAAACATCACGTGAATGGGGCTTCGACACGCTGTTGCTACTGCTAATCTCCTCTGTTTTGGCATACTGTTTTCGCGCGTAGTCGTTGGCCTTGCCGTGCCGACGGTTGTGGCAGCAGCGGTGCACCTAGGGTGGCTGGGTGCGCGCGCAGGTGAGGGATTAGGGTTTTCGATTGTAAAAATCCCTTCTCGAGTCCTCGTTATATACTCTGTTTTGAACAGAGCATTGGGGAATAGGGGTCGGCCTGTGGGCTGTTGAGGCTCGGGTGGTTTTACATATAGTATCTTACGAGAAATTCAGTTTCTCGCGAGATACTGAGTAAGTTATTTTTTTTCTTTTCTTTTATTCTTTTATTCTTTTTCTTTTACAATATATATATATATATATATATATATATATATATATATATATATATATAGATAGATGGGGAATTTTGGAGAGCCAGCCGGCCCTAGCGTTCCCCCTGTCTTCTTCCTCGCGTGGGCGGGGCCGGCTGCCCTCCCCTGCGGGCCGGCCGCTTGGCCGTAGAGCCCCCTCCCCCCTTCCGGAGGCCCCCACCCCTCTTATTTCCCCGGCGGCGTCTGGTGGTTGCTCCCCGCATGGAGCGCCGTCGCCGGCCCTGCGTACGGCCGCCCAAGCACCCGCAGCTGGCGTCGTCTCCGGCGTTCTCGCCGTCGGCGTCGACCGCCCAAGCCCCCTGCCTCCCCGGCCCCCTCCATCCTCGGGCCTCCGTCGGGATCCCCCTCCGGCGCGTCGCCCCCGCCTCTCGCGGCCTCTTCATCTGTGCCATCGCCCTTCTCCTCGGCCCCCTCCGGCTTCCCTCCTCCCGCTCCGGTGCATCCTCCTCCCGCCGCCGCTCCCTCGGTCGCCCCGACTCCATCCGGCTTTTCCCCCGCCCCGACGCGTCATCTTCCCGCCTCCATCCTCTCGGCCACCCCCTCGGCGGTAGCTACCAGTTCCGGCGGCCACTCGGCGGTTGCATGCACCGCCAGGGCCTCCCATTCCGGCAAGACTGGACTCCCCTCCCCTCCTCCGGTCGGCGACGCTCTCCCCCGTGCCGAGAGCGTTGAGCCATCTTGGTCGCTCGTGGCCCCGCGACGCCCTGAGGAGCGATCCCCCCCTCCCTTCTCTTTGCCGGTTGGCCGTGCGACGCCGTCCCCGTCGCTCCCTCCCCTGGCCGCTTCCCAGCCCCCCTCCGGGCTACGGCGATCGCTCCGGCTCCAGTTCGTGAGCCCGCCTCCTTGCCGTTGAGCGGCCGCCGCCGTCCGTGCTCTCCCATCGACGTTGGTGGTCGTGCCCCCCCTCCGTCGTCGCCCCATCTCGGTGGCCGTTCGCCCTCGCCTACGCTCCGCTACCTCCTTCTTCTGGGCCACCTCGGCCGCCGCCGTCCCTCGTCTCCTCCCCCCATATCCCCCGCTCGCCTCCTTCTCCTCCCGCCCTCCTCCGCCTACGCACCCCCCCCAGAGCACCCCTCGCGCCCCTCTTTTCCCCGCGCGTCCGCCGCTCCCCGGAGCCCCCCCGCTACTTCTCCCCTTAGGCTCCCCCCGGGACCCCTCCGCCCCCCGGAGTTGACCTCCCCCTCCCTCCCGGCGGTCGGCGGCAGTCTCCCCGGTGCCAGAGCTCCCCGGATTCGGTCGCCGGTCCATCGCCGGAGGACCGGACCCTCCTCCTCGTGCTTCGCGCCCGCTCGTGCCGCGTGTTGCGCTCGCGCAGAGCGCCCCCTCGGGCCGCGTTCTCTCGAGCACCGCGCATCCCGTCGGGCCACGACAGGCCCATGTGTTCCTCAGTCTGGTTTGAAATTCAAATTTTGAATTTCGGTCCAGCGTTTCGCAAAAAAAAAAAAAAAAAACCGACAGATCTCAGGCAGTGTGCCACACCGCAGTAGGGCCGAGCGCCCACAACCTTTCTCTAATTCAAAATTTCGTTTTCGAATTTTAGATATTTTGCCTTACTCCTTTGTATTTTCTTCTTAGTTTTCTAGGACCTTTTTGTGTTTTTGGTTCCTGGCACCTGTTATGCTCTTTCTGAGCCATCTCTCTTTTTCAATAAAATGCGTTTCTTTAAATATATATATATATATATATATATATATATATATATATATATATAGGTCCATATATATACTAATATAATATTCTCCATAAATCTAAATAAACCTCGATATTATCTATTCCTAGTGTAGGGCCTATTTGTATAAATATGACTATATATAATAATATTTATTTGACAAAAATAATATAACCAATAATAATAAAATAATATTATATAATAATAACCTCAATAATATTGATAATAATAATAATAATAATAATAATAATAATAATAATAATAATAATAATAATAACGAAATATAATATCCCATAATCGGCATTGCATCTACTTAAAATGTCTACATGGAATGCCTATATGGGCTTGAGCTCAGTTCGGGTCCAGTCTGGACTTAAAATGGTATAACCGGTTTCCCTAAAAATTACCATTAAATTCAAATAAATAAATAAAAATATATTATCAAAATTTCGGGAAGGGCAGCAACAAATAATGACTATTAGCGACGTTTAACTTAAACGTCACTAAATTGTAAGAATTAGCAACGTTTTAACTAACGTCGCTAAATTACGTCGCTAATATAGTAAATTTTAGTAGTGTACGAAGCGTGGCACGATGTGACAATGTCGTCTCTCATGGACGTCGCTCAGGGGGAGAGGGAGCTAACAAGGAACTATATCGAGCAGTTCCGCCAAACCGTAATGAGATTACCCCAAGACAATCTTGAAAGCTCCTTGATTGAAATCTGCCAGAAGAAGTTGCTCCCCGTAATCAGCCTTTGGATGGGCGAAGATCAGTTTATGGATTGGACAACCTTTATCATAAGCGTCACCAATGCGGAGGCGAAGTTAAAGAAGGCTCGCCAGCTGGGATTACACATACTGGATGGAGAGGACAAAGACAAACGTCCTGGTACCATCCCCAATAACAACAATACTGGCGGCACCTCCAATAACCGGGACAATAAAGGCAAATAGGTCATGGTCGCTGGTACAATCAAGAAGCCTGAACAAAAGTAGGCAGAAGCTCAGTGGCCCAAGGTGAATTACTCATTCGAAGATAGTCATGTCAAGCCTATCTTCGACATGCTCTTGCAAGGGGACATGATCCAACTCTTTCCAGCAAGCCTCGAGCGGCGAAGATGGAGGACCCAAAATATTGCCACTTTCATCGCTATGTTCATTATTCCACTCATGACTGCTTTCAACTAAACCGGTACATCCAGAGTCTTATCGACTCCAAAGCTCTGTCCCTAGATTTTGAAGAGGTTACTATGGCGACAAGCATGGTATCAATCCAGTTCGGTGACTTTCCCCCAACAAATACTCAAGACGGAGTAATACCTATCCTCTGGGCAACGATGGAGGTTACTAATCTTCCCCCCGTCTGGGATCAGACAACTGGCTTGGTACCTCTCACTGTTTGCCATTAAAATCTTTTGATTACAATTTCAATTACAAACAGAACAATGTTACAATGTAGGACTTAGATGTAGTCCTAGGAGTATACTTTTGTTTATAGCTGGGTCCTATGTCGATAGAGCGAGTGTTAATGCGTTGACTCCGTTGACGATCTGACGACGGTTTTCGGTTCTCTGAAGGTCTGAGTTGCTCTGGGTGCTGGAGCTTACGGAGAGGAAGAAGACGTTGAGTGTCTCTTTCGATCTCTTTGAGTGAACTCTGATGCTCTGGTTGCGACTGTCTTTGACTGTGCATCTCTGTATGTCTGTGTGTGTATCGAAGAAGGAAATGATCCTTCTATTTATAAGCAGCAGGTTGGGCTGCTCATGCACGCATATGTAGGATACGCTTTATTCGTGGGAACGCCACGTAGCTAATGCTGACGGGAGGTGGGCGCATGGATAATGCGCCATAATTTGTGGGTTGAATCCTTCATGCTGCATTTATGGCTGGCACGTGGCAGTGGAGAGGATCTTTTGGTTGCTGAGATCCTGGGTGGTTAGCACCCCTTCATAGGCTGAACTGAGTCAAAGGACACGTGGCACATGTCCGTAGCTCAAAGATCTCGGATTTGGTGGAGAACGATATGAATGTGCCTAGAATTGGGCACATAAGAAGACTTTAGCTTGTATCCTTCAGGAGTCACGAACTGGTCTGAGCGTATGGCTTTCGAGGCACATGCGAGTCTTTAGGCGCATGACTGAGGAGGCACATACGAATGGTCGATCGGCTACGTGGCTTGTAACCGCCAGGGGACTGTAATGATGACGCTAACGTCAGTGGCGCTTCATTTTCTGCAGAAAGCTATCGACTGTTCAGTCCTCGGGGGACGTGCTGCCAATTCTGTCACTTTTGTATTAATTACTTGGTGGGTGACAAGCCGAAGTGGGCACATCGATTTGTACCCCACTAGGCGCATAGGTCCGTGTTCACCAGGACGCATAGATCTATGTTTTGTTGGGCGCATCCACACAGGGCGCTTGGTGCTGATGGCACATCCATATTGGTCTATCAGTTGAGTTCTTTGGGTCATTTAATGACTCTCTGACTTAGCTGAATTCGAAGAGGCAAATTCATCATCATAAATACAAGTTCATTGTACTAACTTCGGGACGGTTGCCACTTAGCGCATAGGTTTGATTTACCCTGGCCTATAAATAGCAACAGTTTGAGAGAGTTTTGTTGTCTCCCCCTTGACTTCTCGACGAAGATGGATTCGACTGATCCTCCTCCTTGGCAAGATATTGTACTGTGGGTGATGGTTCTCCTTGTTCGAAGAAGCTTTGACGGTGAACTCCTTCAGAAGACTGAGATCCGTCGAGTTGGAATGGACATAGTAGTTTATGTTCGAGCCTCTTGCTGGTAGTATTCTTCTATAAGACGACATCGAGTGCCAAGTTGAATGCATGGTTTGGGTTTAATGTGCCTAAGCCTCATTATGATGGAAGAGCCCAGGCTGGCAGATGCGCCTGTACGTTGACAAGGAAGTGATTCACTCTGACGGGGCGGAGTGATGCACTGGGAGACTAATACGCCGGGCTGAGACGACGTGGCTAGCTGAGACGACACGGCTAGCTGAGACATCTGAGTGATGAGCCTAGTTGAGAATAGGCTGTTACAAAGTCTTCAATTGGCATCATATTTCTGAGACGATGTCGGACAGACACAGCATGTTACAATTGCTGGAACACAGACTGCCTTGGTGGTGGAGCCACTGTCTTGCGGCCGCAGCAGTTGATGGCGACCATAGCACAAGTTTGTCCCGTGAGGGGCGAGTTGTGCATGATGTTCGTCTCTTCCGATCTACGTCTGTGAGTTATCACATTACGTAAATCATGTGAGGAGATGTTGACACTCGTACCCTCTTCAGGCGCATGGCAAAGCCAAGCGTCAAGGTGAGTGTATGAATGACACTCGTACCCTAATCAGGCACATGGCAAAGCCAAGCGTCAGGGTGAGTGTATAAATGACACTCGTACCCTAATCAGGCGCATGGCAAAGCCAAGCGTCAGGCTGAGTGTATGAGTGATGTGCCACCTTTACACCCCCATCAGGCGCATGGCAAGGCCAAGCGCCTGGGTGATTAAGTAAATATTGCGCCCCCTGATCCAGCGCATAAGGTGCGCCCAGATCAATAGTGGAGGAACCACATTTATATTGACTTGAACCAGCCTCAGACGTACAACCAATGTAGGTGCGGGGGTTCAAGACCACAGAATTTACCTTGTACGACTTGGTTGCGAACGCAGCAGATGCGTCCATGTGAGACAAGGACTTTGAGGGTCGGCTCATTTCTGGCGCAGAAGCACCCGAGTCAACTTTGTACAGCTTACCATAAGCAGCGCGCATGATTATGAGCGCATTCTTCTGGTTTGCCGTTGGCATAGCACGTTTGAGGCGCATGGCCCGTGCCGCCTTGGAGTTCTTCGTAGTAGCCCGCGAAGGCGCTTAGTACTCAGAATCCAACTTTTCTTGTCTTGACAGCGAGTGAAGAACTTGCAGCCAACCCAAAAGAAGAGAAAAACTACTGCAACTTTTTGTGGCTCGAACGGGCTCCCTGGATGACGGGCTCCTTTTTCTTTATTTATTTTGGTGCCCTTTTCAAAGGAGGCAAGAGGGCTCTATATATAGAGTAGAATGAGACCTCTCTTCTTCTCCTTTCTGATGTGGGATTAAAAGTAATATCCCTCCTTTTTTATGCTTATACAAGATCCCCTTCAAAGTTTTTAAAACTTTTGGACAAGTTTTGAAATACTTTGAACAAGAAGCATGGATAGTATAGCTGTTTAGGTGTAGCAATCCTATCACAGGTAGTATGGACATGATAGGTTTGGGTTCTTCCACTGGGGCTATGATCATATGGCTGAGATTCTGGAAGCGTCGGTGACTGAGCTCGACCAGTATCTTTCCGAACTTCAGAGTATTCGGCGGAATGACTTTTCTGCACTGATAGAAACAGAACAGAAGAAATTGATAGCTGAAGTTGAGTCGTCTTATCAGGCTACGGTGGCCATCTGGGATCGCGAGGTGGCCAATGCTGAGGCTGCGGCGGAGAGACTACCACAGTCCACGCAGGAGAAGGTAGAGTTGCGGGCCTCGTTGGATGCTAGTATAGCGGAGGTCACTGCCAAGATTTGCCTCCTTGAAGACCAGCGAGCCCAACTGTTGCTAGATGCTGAGCGAGCCCAGGCTGAGCACATATCGTCTAAGGAGGAAGAAGCAGTTGTTACCCGCCATATTCTTTCTCTGACCTGCCACCGGCAAGAGTTGGACGCTAAGCACGAGAACGATACTGCTCCTGAGGCTGTGGAAGCGATGCGTCAAGAAGCTGAACGTCGAGTCCTGGCGACTGTGTGGACTCGGGCTGAAGACTTGAAGCGTCGGATCGAAGAGCTTTCTGCCAATCCCAATGATGCTTAGGGATTGTAGTCTCTCTTCCTTTTTTTGTTATATATATTTTTTGGCAACTTTGCTGGGGATGTAATCCTTTACTTTTGAATGACAAAAATAAAGAATTTTGTGGTGTGTTCATTTTTGCTGTCATGAACTAGTAATTTGTGTGGACCTATTATCTTTTGTGCACCTTAGTTTTTAGGTACAGATAATAAGTTTGAGAGAACCGACATGTTTGCTCAGAGGTAATGTGGACGTGGCAAATATGGGGTTCAAATGATGAAGTCTTCCTACTCAGAGGTGTTATAGATATGGTATGAGTGACTCTGGGGGGGATACGCGGAACTACAAAGAGGTAATATGGACATGGAAGTTCTGCGATCGATGTACGGTAACACGGGAGTTGTCTGTACGGGATGTTTACTCAGAGGTAATGTTGACATGGTAAACATGATAAGTAGCACAATCTTATGTAGTGTAAGATTCTGCTTTGTATGGCGTAGAGGAGCAACTCAGAGGTAATGTGGATGTGGTTGTTCTTCTACTGGAGATAGAATGCCATGGAACAACTGGGTTCCGAAAGCATAGGATTTTGTGAAGGGGAGATGTACGTGAGCTCTGATGATCAGGTCTACTGACTCCCTTGTTGGGTGGAGATGGAAGTACATGTTTGAAAGATGTCATGAGTAGTACTTCTTAAGGAACTTGCCGTTGGTAGGAATCATGAACAAGTCTCTATTCGATCGAGCGAGGCGGTAAGCACCGTTTGAGTATACCGTCTCTATGATGAAAGTCCCTCCCACTTGGGCTCGAACTTTCCTGGTATTTTGTGAGTCAACACCATCGACCTCCTAACTGCTAGGACCAGGTCGCCAACCTGGAAAGTCCTCTGCTTGACCTTTTTATTGAAAGCCTGTGATATACGGGCTTGATAAAGTTCAATGCGCTGCTGAGCTAGGAGACATTTTTCGTCAAGTGCCTCCAATTCTCGCAGGCGGCGGCGTTGATTGTCTTTTTCTGTCAATTGATTTGTGATCGCTACATGGAGTGAGGGTATCTGAATCTCGAGAGGCAATACCGCTTCACTCCCGTAGACTAAGGAGAATGGGGTGTTGCCCGTCGGAGTTCGTACCATTGTACGATAGGCCCAAAGTCATTCGTCGAGCTTTTCGTCCCAGTTGTGTTTGTTGGATGACACGACCTTTTTGAGTAGCTTAACGATAGTCTTATTAAAAGCCTCGGCCAATCCGTTTACTACTGGATTGTAGGCGGTTGATGCCGCATTCTGAATGCGGTTCTTGTCACAGAATCTGCTGAAAACATGGATGATGAACTGACCATTGTCGTGGATGATCCTGTGGGGTACCCCGAAATGGTAGATGATATGATGCTTGATGAAGCTGATCACCCTAGAGCTTTTTACTTTCGTCAGTGGAACTGCTTCTGCCCATTTGGAGAAGTAGTCGGTTATGGCTAGGATGAAGCGGTGTCCCTTCGATGAAGGAGGGGTGATAGGTCCTACAATGTCCATGCCCTAAGCTTCAAAGGGCCAGGAGGCGACTGTAGGATGTAGTGGTTCCGACAGTGTATGGACGAAGTCGGCGTGAAGCTGGCAAGCATGGTACTTTTTAGCATAGTCGACGGCGTCGGCTGCCATGGTTGGCCAGTAGTAACCCATGCGTCGCAGTCGATCCTGCAACTTAGGGCCAGGTTGATGAGCCCCGCAAGTTCCGTCATGAGCTTTCCAAATGGCTTCGGCTGCTTCTTCGTTGGATAGACATCGAAGGAGAAGTCCATCGAAGGAACGTCGATATAGCGTTTTAGTAGCTGTATCATAATAAAACCGAAGGGAACGCCTTCTGACTGAGACGGCTTCTTTCGGGTCTTCTGGGAGAATTCTATAGACAGCGAAGTCGATGAATGGGAACCTCCAGTCTTGGACATTAACACCGGCACTTATCGTCATGGCATGGGCCATTTGTGAGCATAGGTTGTTTTTAGGACAGACCAAGTCTCGTCCGACTACCGTGACGTAGTGTTGAGTCCCGAGGGGTGCTGCTAATGAAGCTGCGACGCCGACCAGGGCGTCAGCCTCCAGGTTTTGTAACCGAAGTACGTGTTCTATGAAGAACTTGGTGAAGGTTGAAATAATATTCAATGCAGCTTCATGGTAAGGAACCAGATCTTCATGGCGAACTTCGTACTGCCTTCGGATTTGATTAACGACGAGTTTTGAGTCGCCGTAAGCTTCCAGATGATCCACCCCCAGCTGTTGCGCCAGCTGGAGTCCCATAATCAGAGCGTTGTACTCAATAACATTGTTAGAGCACAGTTTCGAAAGGGAGTAAGCACGCTGGATGACCAGCTGATCGGGGGAGACTAGGACCAACCCCACTCCTGCGATGATTTGGCCTTTGGGTCCTGTTCTCGAAGTGCCATCGAAAAACACCCGCCAGACGGAGTTTTCTTCGGTGACGTTTGATTCTTGGACCTCATCCGGGATGTCTTCATAGAGTCTGGAGGACTCCGGGATGGGGTACGCGGCTAAAAAGTCGGCTAGAGCTTGACCCTTGATGTCTTTTTGTGGAACGAACACCATGTTGTACGGCATCAACAGGATTGCCCATGTAGCTAGTCGGGAGTTCAAAGATCCCGATTTTGTCATGAGAACCTTGAGTGGATTGACTCGAAAGATGACATAAATTGTCTGGCCCGAAACATAATGGCGAGTCTTCTGGATGGCGAATACCAAAGCCAAACACTCCTTTTCAATGGGGTTGTACCGGTGTTCGGCCCCGATCATCGTTCTACTAAGGTAGTAGATAGCTTGCTCGTAGCCCGTATCGTTGTTCTGAGCCAACAAAGCACCGAAGGAATGATCCATGGCACGGACGTAGAGGAGAAATAGTTTGCCTGCGACGGGTACCACCAGGACTGGCGGGCTCGTCAGGTAAGCTTGAATATCATCGAAAGCTTTCTGGCATTCTTCTGTCCAGACGTAGGAGACTCCCTTCTTCATGATCTGGGTGAAGGGTTGGCATTTTCTGGAAAGGTTTGCTATAAACCTTCGGATGTATGCCAGACGCCCCTGTAGGCCTCGAAGTTCTCGGAGGTTCTTCGGAGGGTCCATGTCAAGGATGGCTTTGGTTTTCTCGGGATCGACATGAATGCCTTTCGCCGTGATAATGAAGCCCAAGAACTTTCTGCTGGAAACCCCAATGAAGGATTTAGCGGGGTTCATCTTGAGTTGATACGCTCGCATGAGATCAAAGACTGTCTTTATGTCTTGTAAGTGATCACCTTTGAGACGGCTCTTGACGACGATATCATCAACATAGCAATCAACTATTTTGCGCAGATGTTGACAAAAAATGGTACTCATAGCTCTTTGGTATGTAATACCAGCATTCTTCAAGCCAAAGGGTATCACTGTGTAGCAAAAAACCCCCTTCGGAGTCCTGAATGACGTGTGTTTTGCGTCATCAGGGAACATCTTGATCTGGTTGTAGCCCGAGTACCCATCCATGAAAGACATGCGTTCGAAGCCACATGTATTGTTGATCATTATGTTAGTGATTGGAAGTAGGAATTCGTCCTTCGGGCAAGCAGTATTGAGATCTCTGAAGTCGATACAGACTCGTATCTTTCCATTCTTCTTGGTGACAGGGACGACATTGGCCACCCAATCCGGATGTTGCTCTTTACGGATGAACCCGCTGCTCAGGAGTTTGTCCACCTCCTGATCGATAGCGTTCATGATGTCAGGACAAAAATGTCATTGTTGTTGCTTTACAGGCTTAGCATCAGGCAAGATGTTAAGTCTATGCATTGCGATATGAGGATAAAGTCTCGACATATCTTCGTAGCTCCAGGCGAAGACGTCGATATATTCTTTGGCCAATTGGACCAAAGACTCCCGGTCTTCTTCCTTTAGACTCTTGCTGATGAAGATGGGTTTGGAAGGAGATCCATCCCCAAGGTCAACTTGTTCGACCTCGTCTTCGGTAGGGGGTTCGCGTAATTCAAAATGAGACTCCCACTATGCTCCTAGGCGTTGAGCCCAGGGTTCTTCTTCAAAGAATTCTGGCATTTGGTTATCGCCTTCATCCTTTTGAGATTTTACAGATGCTATGTTGACTGATAGCACCTTCCTGAGGACTGAGCCGATACTGGTATCGGAATCCCAAGTTGATGCTTCGGACTAATGAGAGTATTCCATTTCTTTTGCCTCCGAACTCTCTGGAGTAGCCGGCGGCGTGACATAGCCTAACCCCCGTCGAGTACGATGATAGTAGTCCTACGGCTTTCCTTTATGTGTTGGGAGTCGGAGTGAAGACGCCGGCCTTTGCCGTAGTTCAGGCCTTTATTGCTTTTCAGGTCGTAATCCATCTTTTGAATGAGGTACTTTGCCTTGTTCATGTACCGATAGACTTGTATTCTACCGGTATCTGGTTCTGGCTCGAGTGGCGAGAGGTCTTGATGACGCTCGAATTTGTCGAAGATGATGGGTTCTTCATCCCGATTCCGCGGCGGGACTATAAAACAGACTCCTTGGGACGGAACTACTCGATTTACATAATTGACGATCGTTATTTGTGTTTGTAACGACCATAGAGCATTATCTAGTGTATACATGGCATTCCAATGTGGAAGACTAGAATAATTGAAAGACACTCTATTATTGATAAAACACGAGATTTTGTCCCGCAGGATTACATTATCAAGAGAAGGTGCATCTATATCAGCAGATATATACTCTCGTAACTCTTTATCTGTGAGCACTGGGGCCGGTTCGGGAGAGTTTATTGCCGATTTGATCTTGGGATCCGAGAGGGCTATGTGGGTCTTCTCTTACAGCTTGGATGATTGCGGAGGCTTGCCTTTGAGACGCACCTTCAGGGGTGCCTCGACTGCGCCTTCGATGACAGGTGCCTTCCCCTGAAGTTTTACTACAAGGAGAGCCGACGTTTGAGGAGGTTTTCCCTTGAGCCGTATCTTCAAGGGAGCTTCAGTGGGTATCCTACCTAGAGACGCCGGTGCTTTTCCAGGTAGCTTGATGGTCATGGGAGGCAGCATCTGAGGCGATTTCCCTTTGAGTCGAATCTTCAAAGGAGCGTCGGGAATCATCTCTGGCTCCATGTCCGACTCTGCTGCTGTTTCAGCTTCGTCATCAGCATCATTGGCTTCCCTTTCATCGAGCGACTTATATAATCTAGCATCAGTGAAGTAGGCTTCGACCCCTTGAAAGGGTCAATGTCCGTGAACTCTGTCCGGATGATGTCATTGGTGGACACGTACTTCATACGTTGGTGGAGTGTAGATGGCACTACCATATACTCATGCAGCCACGGGCGACCCAGCAGGAGGTTGTAGTTGACGTCGGCGTCCACGACTGTCACTACCACATTTCTAGTTTGAGGGTATTTTTTTTTCATTTTTGAGGTTATTTGAATTTATTATAATTTATTTAAATTTATGGGAATTTTTAGGATTTATTTTGGAATTATTTGAATGATGTTTGACTAGTGTTGACTTTTGAGACTAACCTAGAAGCTAACCCTAGTTATGAGTGCCTTGGTTAGGTTATGTGATCCTAGTCTAATCTAAGTTAACCCATGTTTAGTCATTAGAATCAAGATTAGCAATGGGTGACCTATTGATTAGGGGTTTTGGTTCACGACTTAAGGACATTGGAATCATGACTTATGACTTAACAAGTAGATGCCCAAAGCCCAACCCATTAGCTAACCCTAACCCTAATTCTATGGCCGGCCACACTAGCATTGGGAATCTCACTCTATAAATAATCTCTTCCATTAGGTTAGCCTCCTTTAGAAAGTTCACTTTTGGAAAGAGAGGTATGCTCCATCTTTAGAAATTCATAGAAAATCCAATTTAATTCTTTTTTCCCTCAAACAAATTACAATAGGTTCTAATTTAGGTATTCTTGCTGTGTGTATAATTTATTTTTAGTTTGTTAGCAATTTGGTAAAGTTTGGGGAGCAAGGAGACACCCCCTCTTTGGAGCTTTTTGAGGAGTTTTGACACCTATAGGTAAATCCCTAAAACTCTATATTAGATGCTGTTATTTTTGCATATTAACCTAGATCTAGGTGTCCCCTAGCTAACACTAGATTTCTGTAGGATTTTGTGTCCATTTCGTGTCCTAAATGGACACGTATCAGTCCTTACATGTAGGTGTTTGTTGAAATACCCCAAAGGGGATTTCGATCTGTTTTTAGGAAAGTGTTTGAATAGAAATTAGTATTTTTGTGTGGCTTATAGATTTCTGTTGGACTGAGCACGATTGCACCCGTGTCCGTATCCAAAATTGGACACGCATGTACTGCACGAGGCTGTGTGCAGCTCCCCTACTGCACGAGCCCTCTGTAGGACACGACACGGCTTGTTATGACACGATTTTTGGTGGACGTGTAGGGGCATACACTGACAGCATGCCCCCAAAATCTCAGGTGAAACAATTCACCACACGAGGAGAAATCCGGCCCGCACTGGTCGTAGCCTGGACTGTGCACGCGAGAGTGTTGCTCTCTTATACGAGTTTGTATCATGAACACGCGACACCGTGGACACATTACAGGCATTTGGACACGTGCACCTAGACCTGACCTAGGTGTGGACACGACCACGAGACCTGGGGTGGACACGTTGTGTCTTTTTGTGCTCAACACCTCTGCACGATACTGTCCTTATTACACTGTCTGATACATTCCTATTTTCTTGTTTTGGACACCTCGTGTCCATCTTGTGGGACACGAGCACACCCCCACTTGACACGTGCACAGGTGTCTGACCTCTGGGCATGACTGATATGGGGTTTTATGGGTTTTCGAATAACAAATTTGGGATTTGGGTAATAACTGGTACCATGTCTGTACAGTTCATTTGCTGGGATTTGAAATGTGTGTTATTTGATATTGTGTTGAATTTGTATGTGTAGATGTGATATAATATCTGGGATACTGATTTCTGATGATGTTCAAATGTGAAGAGGTTTTGAATTGAGTTGGGTTTCATTGTTAATGTAAAACCTGAGAATGGGATCTCATATTTTTGACTGAATATGAAGACTGAGGATATGCATATAAATTGGGTTATGCCTTGATTTAAGTTTTGATCCTTAATCACTGTTGATCCCAGTTTTCCAATGTTAGTTTGTGTTTTGGGTTTTGAGTTGATTTGGGGTTGACATACATATGTATTGATCGGGTTTTTGCCAAATGAAAACTGAAATTTAATTTATTATGAACTGAGTTTAGGTAACCCTATGCATTAACTGAACATTGGACACTGTCATACACACACACCCTCTACTTAACTGGACTGTTCGCATATATGCCCTGTTTTTAAATAATTTAACCCAATTGCAATGATAAGTTCATATTACATGTTACATATTGCTGAGAATGTGTAGGTTTATTGGGTTTTCATATTTGATTTGGTTTAGTTCAAGACGAAATGTGAGTTGGTTTGGTTTTGCTTTAAAATCTGAGAATATAATGGTTAAACTAAATTAAGGTTGTATTGTATGTGCAATGCTTAATACATTAGATTGTATATGTTGTGCATTACTGGTAATTTCTAAAATCTGAGATCACCTACTGTTTGTAAACTGCCACATTATTTCCTATCACACTTTCAAATGTTCACACCCTTTTACTTGTACACTTATATGTATATACACCCACACAGTGTGACCCTTAAACCCTACTGCCATGTACCCCTAACACATACACAAATTATATTGACACATGCACTAGTTCACATTTATACATGCTACACCCTTGCCTACATGTATACACTGTGATACACATACATAGCTTACATGTTAGTTCCTTCCTTATATATATATATATATATATATATATATATATTTTATATATATATATATATATATATATATATATATATATATATATATATATATATATATATATATATATATATATATATATATATTATGTGATTTCCATGTGTAGGCCTAGATGCAATATAGGTTGTGTGATGTTGGTTTTGACTTTGTGTTGTATAGGTTGTATGGACTTGGTATACTAGCATAGGCTAGTTTAGCCTTGATTAGACTAATGTAGACGTGTTAGGACTTAGAATGATTGTTAAACCTAGTTTAACATAACCTAGACTTGTTTAGACCTAGAATGACTTGTTTGACCTAATTTAAACTTGTTAGACCTAGTTTGACCATAGTTGACCTAGTTTGACTTCTAGGGTTAACCAGAGTTGACCAAGAGTTGACTTTGGCCTAGATTGACCTAGATTTATTTAGAATGCATTATAGTGCATCTTATTACCATTCTGGACATGTTATGACTTGTGCTGTTCTAAATAGGAGCCAGACACCACTCCTCGGACAGTACTTTCATCTTGGACACTCAGATAGCAGGCGAGTACATTCTCTGATCATTTCATATCCTGTTTAGAATTATTTTCCTGCTTTAAATTACTTTACTCGATATTGTCACGTTGGTCATACGGATTAGTACTATATGGATCCCTTCTTGAGATGTTATCCCCTCAGGAGCATCAGATACTACATGTTCTGTGCGTTTCACTTACATGGTGTATTACTATGCTTCATGGTTCATTGATCACTTGTGACATGTACTCTCATGATCACAGAGACTTCCTTGAATCACCCATTTATGGGCATTCCTAGAATCACCCATTTTTGGGCTTACCATGTATCACCCCTTGTGGGCCATTGCATGGAATTATAACATAACTTGGCTGGCTCCTTGTGTATTGATTGGGGGTACGGGAGAGTAGAAGTAGACATGTGAATAATATCCAAGTAGTATCTTACCTGATCACCTCCGTAGTGTCTCATCAGAATCTCTTATGCCATTCACATGTTTATATTGTACTCTGACTCACTAGCCACTGATAGTTCTCTATTTACAGTATATATTTCCATTACAGCTTTCTCTGTTTGTATTTCGTACTTTCTTTTAGTTCCTTTATCTTACTTTACTACATGGTTATATTTTATAACTGCTATGATCTGTTGAGATGTATTGTGCTCGCTCCTGTCCTGACTGGACCTGTTGAAAATATTACAGAGGACGAGAAGGAGGCCTGTGTGGATACCTTTTACGGTGCCACCTTAGATGAGTGCTTGGACCTGGACCAGCAGCAGGTCCCACTAGCAGTGGATGACACTCCTCTAGACTAGGATGTTTTTTACATTACTCTCTGGATGACTGTATATATTTGATACTTGGGATATGTACTTATCTTAGACACTTAGACTCTCTGTTTGTACTTGTGGATTTCCTTTCTTTTCAGCAGTATCTATCTATCTATCTTCTATCTTATCTTTCTGCCTTAGTTGTGATTGAGTTTACTTTCTGCTATGTCACCCCCATTCGGGGAGTATAAACTGTTTAGCATTACATTGTTAGATGTTGTGACCTAGGACAGCGTTCTACCACCGACACTGCGGCGTAGGCTGGATGTACCCACTTCTCGTGCCCTTACTCTTGGGTGCGGGTCGTGACACATTTTTAGTGGTGGCCCATACAGGTCTAGTTTAGAAATGTAGTGGTATTCGAACTAGAATATCACTGCAGCCTGCAGTAGAATTAGGAAATTTTTGAAGATACTCAATCACATTAGGAAAACTCTTTATCAGATTCCGTATATCTAAATTTTGCTGCTTATTGTCTTCCTTTGAATTTAAACTGTCCTCCTTTGATATTTCGACTCATTCTCAGCAATTGTTTCTTTTTGATCTGTGTCTCCAGGATGGTTAAGACGAGATCACATCGCCAGGGCCAGGGGGACGCCGATGAGAGGTCTGCCACCTCTCATACTCAGCAGCCAGCCCCTGGTACCGTAGCCCCAGTCATGCCAGCTGGGGTAGGCGTTTCAGCTGCTTTCGGAGGAGCCCCTCCACCTGTGAGGCATGAGCCGAGCCCGATGATTCCGGATGTGCTTCAGCAGCAGCAGCCACCTTCGGGGACAGTTGACGCCGTTCAGCTGTTAGCCTTCTTCCGGCAGTACATGGAGGGTCAGCAGACCCAGCAGCAGAGGCACACAGCAGAGCTCGCACGAGGCATTGATCTGGCCGTGACTGTGGTAGAGAGAGTTGTAGCTCAGCCAGCGACAGCCCCGCAGCCGCACCAGCCACGGGAGAAGGGCATCCAAGATTTTCAGAAGATGCACCCGAGGGACTTCTGAGGGACAGAGGGGATCTTGTATGCCGACGAGTGGATTGAGCACATGAAGGAGATATTCAGGTTGGCTGAGATTCCGACGAGGCTCCAGATTGAGGCAGCGGCCAGCATGATACAGGATCTGGCCCGTACGTGGTACCAGACCGACCCGCGGGTTGGTATTGCAGGACAGACTTGAGCAGCATTCAAGAAGCTGTTCAAGGAGAAGTTCTTCCCGGATGCAGCGCTGGGAGCCCTCGAGACTCAGTTCGAGGCCCTAGTCCAGGGGAGCCAGTCTGTGGAGGAGTACGCAGGAGAGTTCTGTCGCCTGAGCAGATTTGTAGAGGGCTTGTCGGAGGCGACGAAGGCCCGGAGGTTCTGGAAGGGCTTGGTAAAGGAGGTCAAGTCCTACACCAAGAATGCCCGCAGTGCTACCTTTGAGGAGATCCTAGTGGACGCGTTACTACAGAGGATGATCTTGAGCTTAGGCTCAAGAAGGGACGAGACTTCCATGGAGGCAGCAGTAGCGGAGGACCGGCCAAGAGGCCGCACTTTCAGCAGCAGCACCAGCAGCACCACCAGCAGCAGAGGTTCCAACCACAACAGTTTCAGTAGCCGAGGCATCAGCCAGTACAGCATCAGCCGCAGAGGGTACAGCAGCTGGCACCGAGGCAGCAGGCTACCACCTATGCTTATTGTAAGAAGCCAGGGCACGGGTGGAGCGCGTGTAGGAAGAGACTGGACAAGTGCCTAGTATGTGCTTCAGCAGACCATCAGATGAGGGAGTGTCTCGTAGCACGAGCAGCTCAGGGAGGAGGAGCCAGAGCTCCAGCAGGCCAACAGAGGGGACCAGCCCTGCCGACACAGCAGCAGAGGTTCATCTAGCACCAGCAGCAGGCCAGAGGAGGACAGCAGGGGCGAGCTTTCGCCATGGCGGCTGAGGATGCAGAGGCGATAGGAGAGCTGATCGCAGGTTCGGTTCTTCTCGACTCCAGACCAGCTTTTGCATTATTCGATTCTGGTACTTTGCATAGTTTTGTATCAGTATCATTTACGATTAGACACGGTATCATAGCTGAATCGTTGCCTAGGACTTACAAGATCACGACCGGGGGTGGCATTATCCTCGTGAGTGATGTTTGTAAGGGTCGGAGTATTGTTTTAGGAGGCCGTGAGTTGGAGGTGAGCCTGCTCGTAATGCCATTACCGAACTACGATATAGTACTCGGTATGGATTGGTTGAGCAGACACTACGCCATCATTGATTGCAGAGGGGGTAGAGTTCTCTTCAGAGTGCCGGGGGAGCCAGAGTTCGAGTAATCCCGACGTCAGGCGGAGCAGAGCAGCGGAGTTTTCTGCGGAGTCTCGGTTGAGGAGCAGACGATTCTACACCCCTTGATAGCAGAGTATATGGATGTTTTTCCAGAGGAGTTGCCTAGATTTCCACCAGACAGAGACATTGAGTTCTCGATAGACTTGGTTCTAGGAGCGGAACCCATCTCTCTGCATGTCTATCGGGTGAACAACAGCGAGTTGGTGGAGCTAAAAGAGGAAGTGGATGAGCTGCAGGACAAGGGCTTCATCCGTTCGAGTTCGTCGCCATGGGGTGCACCAGTATTGTTTGTGCCGAAGAAGGATGGGTCAGTACGGATGTGTATTGACTACAGGGCACTCAACAACCTCACGATCAAGAACAGATACCTACTGCCGCGGATCGATGATCTTTTTGACCAGTTGAGCGGAGCTCGAGTATTTTCTAAGATTGATCTGAGGTCAGGATATCACCAGGTGAAGGTGAAGAGGAAGGATATTCCCAAGACCGCTTTCAGGACGCGGTACGGGCAGTTTGAGTTTTTGGTTATGCCGTTTGGGCTAACCAATGCACCAACAGTGTTTATGAACCTAATGAACAAAGTATTCCACCAGTACCTAGATCAATTTATGGTGGTGTTCATTGACGACATCTTGGTATATTCCAAGACTGAGGAGGAGCACGAGGAGCATCCGAGGATAGTGCTGGAGACTCTCAGGAGGGAGCAGCTTTTTGGGAAGCTCTCAAAGTTTGAGTTCTTCTTGGACTGGGTTGACTTTTTGGGGCATATGGTGACTGGAGATGGAATCTCAGTTGTCCCCAAGAAGATCGTAGCAGTTGAGGCATAGGCAGCGCCGACTTCAGTGGCAGAGATCAGGAGTTTCCTGGGGCTGGCAGGATATTATCGGAGATTTGTGCAGGATTTCTCCCGGGTTGCAGAGCCGATGACTCGGTTGACCCGGAAGGATGCTGAGTATGTTTGGGCAGAGGAGTGTCAGGCAGCTTTTGATGAGTTGATGAAGCGGCTTACGACAGCTCCGATTCTGACATTGCCTTCAGGATCATGGGGATTCACTATTTATAATGACGCTTCAGGGAAGGGGCTGGGTTGTGTCTTGCAGCAACATGGGAAGGTAATTGCCTATGCTTCCAGGCAGTTACGTTCCTATGAGAAGAACTACCCTACCCACGACCTGGAGCTTACAGCAGTGATATTTGCTCTGAAGTTGTGGAAGCACTATCTGTATGGAGAGAGGGTAGAGATTTTTACAGATCACAAGAGCTTAAAGTATGTGTTCACTCAGAAGGAGCTGAACATGAGGCAGCGCAGATGGCTAGAGCTGATGAAGGACTTTGACATATTACTTCAGTGTCACCCAGGAAAGGCCAATGTGGTTGTCGATGCCTTGAGTAGGTATCCGACAGCCATGTATTTGACCATGGACCGTCACTTGCTTGCTGATTTGGAGAGCCTTAGGATTGAGGTGATCGTACCCGGAGTGCAGATGCAGTTATGGGGCCTTCAGATACAGTCGGACTTGATGGAGAGGATCAAGGCGACACAGTTTGAGGACGTTGCTCTGCGGTGTCTCCGAGAGCAGGTTCGAGCAGGAATGGTGGATGGCGAGTTTTCTCTTGCAGAGGATGGTGCCTTGAGGTACGGTTCCAGGTTATGTGTGCCAGCGGAGAGCTCAAAGAGCAGGTTTTGCAGGAGGCCCACAGATCTCAGTACTCTATACACCCTGGTGCCAACAAGATGTACCGAGATCTGAGGAAGCATGTTTGGTGGTACGGGATGAAGCGGGAGGTGGCTCGCTTCGTAGCTAGGTGCTTGGTCTGTCAGCAGGTCAAGCCAGAGAGGCAGAGGCTCGGTGGATTATTACAGCCGCTGCCCATTCTCGAGTGAAAGTGGGAGCATATCACTATGGATTTCGTATCAGGATTGCCGCGTACACCAGGGGAGAAGGACGTGATTTGGGTCATCGTTGACAGGTTGACCAAATCGGCCCACTTCTTGCCATTCAAGGTGGGTACGTCTACAGAGAGGCTTACGGAGATGTATATACGGCAGATAGTCAGGATTCAAGGGTTCCGGTCAGCATCATCTCGGATCGGGATAGTCGCTTTACTTCCCATTTCTGGAGGAGTCTGCAGACTAGCTTGGGCACTCAGCTCAAGTTTAGTACCGCATACCACCCCCAGACGGACGGACAGTCAGAGAGGACTATACAGATGCTCGAGGATATGCTGCGGACGTGCGTCTTGGACTTTGAAGGTTCCTGGGAGGATCATCTATATTTGGTGGAGTTTGCTTACAACAACAGTTTCCAGGCCAGCATTGAGATATCACCTTTTGAGGCTCTGTACGGGCATAGGTGTCGTACACCCTTATCTTGGGATGATATTGGTGAGCGAGCTTTACTGGAGCCAGAGATGGTTGTTGACGCAGCCGAGAAGGTGAAGCTCATCAGGGACAGACTTCGCGTGGCGCAGGACAGACATCGGCACTGGGCCGATAGCCATCGGAGGCCCTCGGAGTTTGAGGTACATATTAGAGTAGGATTAGATTTAGGTTTGTTTGTTTGTGTTTTATTAATCATGTTTGTTTATCATAGTTAAATTGAGACCTTGCTTGTGATTAGGTTGGAGACCAGGTTTTCTTGAGGATATCTCCGACTCGTGGTACGATACGTTTTGGTGGAGGCGAGAAGCTTAGCCCGTGCTTCATCGGCCCTTTCGTTATCAGCGGGAGAGTCGGTGATGTGGCATACAAGCTAGACTTGCCACCTGCACAAGTGGGGGTCCATAACGTATTCTATGTATCACAGTTGAGACGGTACGTGGCTGACCCTAGACATGTGCTTGATCATTCGGAAATTGAGGTTGGGCCTTCTCTCAGCTATCCAGAGCAGCCAGTGGAGATTCTGGATCGACGGGAGAAGGTACTGAGGAACCAGGTGATACCTTTGGTTCGCATCGCATGGAGGCATCATTCTCCAGGAGAGTCTACCTGGGAGCGGGAGGATGAGATGCGCGAGCGATACCCTTATCTTTTTGGACCTTGAGGTATACTTTCTATCCTTCTCATCAGTTGCGTTTCGCCTTTCAATTTCGAGGACAAAATTCTTTTAAGGAGGGTAGATTTGTCACTACCATATTTCTAGTTTGAGGGTATTTTTGTCATTTTTGAGGTTATTTGAATTTATTATAATTTATTTAAATTTATGGGAATTTTTAGGATTTATTTTAGAATTATTTGAATGATGTTTGACTAGTGTTGACTTTTGAGACTAACCTAGAAGCTAACCCTAGTTATGAGTGCCTTGGTTAGGTTATGTGATCCTAGTCTAATCTAAGTTAACCCATGTTTAGTCATTAGAATCAAGATTAGCAATGGGTGACCTATTGATTAGGGGTTTTGGTTCATGATTTAAGGACATTGGAATCATGACTTATGACTTAACAAGTAGAGGCCCAAAGTCCAACCCATTAGCTAACCCTAACCCTAATTCTATGGCCGGCCACACTAGCATTGGGAATCCCACTCTATAAATAATCTCTTCCATTAGGTTAGCCTCCTTTAGAAAGTTCACTTTTGGAAAGAGAGGTATGCACTATCTTTAGAAATTCATAGAAAATCCAATTTAATTCTTTTTTCCCTCAAACAAATTGCAATAGGTTCTAATTTAGGTATTCTTGCTGTGTGTGTAATTTATTTTCAGTTTGTTAGCAATTTGGTAAAGTTTGGGGAGCAAGGAGACACCCCCTCTTTGGAGCTTTTTGAGGAGTTTTGACACCTATAGGTAAATCCCTAAAAATCTATATTAGATGCTATTATTTTTGCATATTAACCTAGATCTAGGTGTCCCCTAGCTAACCCAAGATTTCTGTAGGATTTTGTGTCCATTTTGTGTCCTAAATGGACACGTATCCGTCCTTACATGTAGGTGTTTGTTGAAATGCCCCAAAGGAGATTTCGATCTGTTTTTAGGAAAGTGTTTAAATAGAAATTAGTGTTTTTGTGTGGCTTATAGATTTCTGTTGGACTGAGCACGATTGCACCCGTGTCCGTGTCCAAAATTGGACACACATGCACTGCACGAGGCTGTGCGCAGCTCTCCTGCTGCACGAGCCCTCTGTAGGACATGACACGGCTTGTTATGACACAATTTTTGGTGGACATGTAGGGGCATACACTGACAGCATGCCCCCAAAATCTCAGGTGAAATGATTCACCACACGAGGAGAAATCCGGCCCGCACTGGTCGTGGTCTGGACTGTGCACGCGAGAGTGTTGCTCTCTGATATGAGTTTGTATCATGAACATGCGACACCGTGGACACATTACAGGCATTTGGACACGTGCACCTAGACCTGACCTAGGTGTGGACACGACCACGAGACCTGGGGGTGGACACGTTGTGTCTTTTTGTGCTCGACACCTCTACACGACACTGCCCTTATTGCACTGTCTGATACATTCCTATTTTTTTGTTTTGGACACCTCGTGTCCACCTTGTGGGACACGGGCACACCCCCACTTGACATGTGTACAGGTGTCTGACCTCTGGGCATGACTGATATGGGGTTTTATGGGTTTTCGAATGACAAATTTGGGATTTGGGTAATAACTGGTACCATGTCTGTACAGTTCATTTGCTGGGATTTGAAATGTGTGTTATTTGATCTTGTGTTGAATTTGTATATGTAGATGTGATATAATATCTGGGATACTGATTTCTGATGATGTTCAAATGTGAAAAGGTTTTGAATTGAGTTCGGTTTCATTGTTAATGTAAAACCTGAGAATGGGATCTCATATTTTTGACTGAATATAAAGACTGAGGATATGCATATAAATTAGGTTATGCCTTGATTTAAGTTTTGATCCTTAATCACTGTTGATCCCAGTTTTCCAATGTTAGTTTGTGTTTTGGGTTTTGAGTTGATTTGGGGTTTACATACATATGTATTGATCGGGTTTTTGCCAAATGAAAACTGAAATTTAATTTATTATGAACTGAGTTTAGGTAACCCTATGCATTAACTGAACATTGGACACTGTCATACACACACACCCTTTACTTAACTGGACTGTTCACATATATGCCCTGTTTTTAAATAATTTAATCCAATTGCAATGATAAGTTCATATTACATGTTACATATTGCTGAGAATGTGTAGGTTTATTGGGTTTTCATATTTGATTTGGTTTAGTTCAAGACAAAATGTGAGTTGGTTTGGTTTTGCTTTAAAATCTGAGAATATAATGGTTAAACTAAATTAAGGTTGTATTGTATGTGCAATGCTTAATACATTAGATTGTATATGCTGTGCATTACTGGTAATTTCTAAAATCTGAGATCACCTACTGTTTGTAAACTGCCACATTATTTCCTATCACACTCTCAAATGTTCACACCCTTTTACTTGTACACTTATATGTATATACACCCACACAGTGTGACCCTTAAACCCTACTGCCATGTACCCCTAACACATACACAAATTACATTGACACATGCACTAGTTCACATTTATACATGCTACACCCTTGCCTACATGTATACACTGTGATACACACACATAGCTTACATGTTAGTTCCTTCCTTTTATATATATATATATGTATTATGTGATTTCCATGTGTAGGCCTAGATACAATATAGGTTGTGTGATGTTGGTTTTGACTTTGTGTTGTATAGGTTGTATGGACTTGGTATACTAGCATAGGCTAGTTTAGCCTTGATTAGACTAATGTAGACCTGTTAGGACTTAGAATGATTGTTAAACCTAGTTTAACATAACCTAGACTTGTTTAGACCTACAATGACTTGTTTGACCTAATTTAGACTTGTTAGACCTAGTTTGACCATAGTTGACCTAGTTTGATTTCTAGGGTTAACCAGAGTTGACCAAGAGTTGACTTTGGCCTAGATTGACCTAGATTCATTTAGAATGCATTGTAGTGTATCTTATTACCATTCTGGACATGTTATGACTTGTGCTGTTCTAAATAGGAGCCAGACACCACTCCTCGAATAGTACTTTCATCTTGGACACTCAGATAGCAGGCGAGTACATTCTCTGATCATTTCATATCCTGTTTAGAATTATTTTCCTGCTTTAAATTACTTTACTCGATACTGTCACGTTGATCACACGGATTAGTACTATATGGATCCCTTCTTGAGATGTTATCCCCTCAGGAGTATCAGATACTACATATTCTGTGCGTTTTACTTACGTGGTGTATTACTATGCTTCATGGTTCATTGATCACTTGTGACATGTACTCTCATGATCACAGAGTCTTCTTTGAATCACCCATTTATGGGCATTCCTAGAATCACCCATTTTTGGGCTTACCATGTATCACCCCTTGTGGGCCATTGCATGAAATTATAACATAACCTGGCTGGATCCTTGTGTATTGATTGGGGGTACGGGGGAGTAGAAGTAGACATGTGAATAATATCCAAGTAGTATCTCACCTGATCACCTCCGTAGTGTCTCATCAGAATCTCCTAAGCCATTCACATGTTTATATTGTACTCTGACTCACTAGCCACTGATAGTTCTCTATTTACAGTATATATTTCCATTACAGCTTTCTCTGTTTGTATTATGTACTTTCTTTCAGTTCCTGTATCTTACTTTACTGCATGATTATTTATAACCTGCTATGATCTGTTGAGATGTATTGTGCTCGCTCCTGTCCTGACTGGACCTGTTGAAAATATTACAGAGGACGAGGAGGAGGCCTGTGTGGATACCTTTTACGGTGCCACCTTAGATGAGTGCTTGGACCTGGACCAGCAGCAGGTCCCTCTAGCAGTAGATGACACTCCTCTAGACTAGGATGTTTTTTACATTACTCTCTGGATGACTGTATATATTTGATACTTGGGATATGTACTTATCTTAGACACTTAGACTCTCTGTTTGTACTTGTGGATTTCTTTTCTTTTCAGCAGTATCTATCTATCTATCTATCTATCTTCTATCTTATCTTTCTGCCTTAGTTGTAATTGAGTTTACTTTCTGCTATGTCACCCCCATTCGGGGAGTATAAACTGTTTAGCATTACATTGTTAGATGTTGTGACCTAGGACAGCGTTCTACCGTCGACACTGTGGCGTAGGCTGGTCGTACCCACTTCTCGTGCCCTTACTCTAGGGTGCGGGTCGTGACAACGACATAGCAAGTCACTTCGGTTCGGAGGTTACCGATATGATATTTCAGCCGTATTTTGCCTAGCGGTTCACTTTTGCTAGCATTGAAACAGCTGATTGTAGTATTGGAGGGCGCCAGACGGTACATCGGGATCTCCAGTATTGACAGCAGAGTCCTAGGGATGATGCTGAGGGAAGACCCTGGATCAATCTGAATTCGCTTCACCTTGATGGAACCCACATACCCTATGTAGTACAGTGGCCTGTTGTGCTTGAGTAGCATGTCTTGTTGGGTGAAGGTTATGTTGGGGATGACCTCATCCGCACAATGGCAGTGCGCACATGTGGTCGGAAGATCCTCAGGTTGCTTGACCTGACTGATGAATGACTCAGCATCCTTCAAGGCTTCACAGAGAGCTTCGCGGGTGTCTTTGGAAAGATGAAGAAGCTCGTACAGAGATAGACGGGCGGGAGTACCGGGAAGTTGTGCCAGTATGTCAAAGTTGTGGGGCTTGGTCATCCCCGAAGCATTTTTCCTTCGCAAAGGCCTGTCAATTCGGGCCTCTACGTGCTTCTGTTTATTGGCTGCTGGAGGTCTTATGGGCCCTCTTCCTGGTCAGCAGCGGTAGTGCAGAGAGGCACCACCTCGACGGCAGCTTTGTCGGGTTAGGCATTCTGCTGTGAACATATTTGTACATGAAGTGCATCTTCTACGGAGGAAGAGACCATGCGGTAAGACTTGATCTTCTTGCACTTAGCTTTGGAGGTAGAGCGTACCCCCGGTTGAATAACTTCGGAGACGAGATCGGGATGAACCCATAAGATCTCTCCCCGAGATATAGTGAGTGGGATGAGTCCACTCACGTTGTCACGAGTAGGTGGTAGGTTGGCCACCTCCATTGTCGCCTTTGGGATGGGGACGACGCCATCTTGTGTTATGGTTGGCGACAAGGTGCCGAATTAGAGCGACACCAGGTTAGCCGAGACTGTCTTCTCATCGTAATCGACAGAGATGACATTCGTATTGATCATGCGCTGGATATAGTTCTTGAGGACATAGCAGTCCTGAGTTGTATGTCCTACAAATCGATGGTAGTGACAGTACCTCGGATAGTTAACTCTCTCAACCTCGTCGGGACGCTTCGGGTCGGGCAATTTGATCTTATCACCCTGATTCAGCATCTCGAAGAGTTGCAAGGTGTCTTCATCGTTGAAGGAATAGACCTCCTTTGGCCTCGGCGCAAGCGGAGGCTTCTGAGTAGGTGCTTGTGCACCTTTGGAGGCATTGACAGTCAACGCCTGCTTCCCATTCGTCTCACGTCTAGGGTTGTTGGCAGCAGGCCATTTTTTCTTGTCTTCGAAAGCAGGGAAACTGACTCCCAGAAAGCGAGCATTGCATGCCTCCTTTTCAGCTGCTTCAGCCTCAATAATCAATGAGCTCCAGTCGGGATAAGGAGTGGAATTGAGCCAGAGCTTGATCGCAGGAAGCATGTTCATGCTGCAGGAAGAGAGAAGTGCATGTTCTGGCATGCCCGGGGGCAGTCTGAAGCTGGCTTGTCGGAAATGTTCGATGAATGCTCGAACCGTCTTCTTCTCCTTTTGATGCACCTCTATCAGGGACGCCATTGTCATATTTTTCCCTCCGTCGTAGAAACGATCGAGGAAGAGACGTGTCAAATCGTCGAAGGAAGATATGGAGTTGTCAGGAAGACTGCAGTACCACTCGTAAGCCACTCATTTCAGTGCCCCGACAAACAGGCTGGTGAGTAGCACGTCTTCCTTCGGAAGATATCCCATTTGAGACTGGAAGTACGTCAGATAACGGCGTGGAGAGTCCTTCCCGTCGTATGGCATCAATTTTTGTGGTTTATACTTGGGAGGATAAACCATATTGTTCCATTCGAGGGGGTATGGTTGCAGGATCCCCATCTTCTGGCGCTCCTCCTGTCTGTTCTTCGACTTGAAGCGCTCACGTAAATCCCTGATCATCTCCACCACGTCTTCCGTGGAGCTGGGAGTCGGAGAAGGTGGTACAGTCTGGAGATGTACATTCGAAGGTTCCGACACACGCGGTGTTTTGCGGCAATCGGTATTCAAGGATGCCCGTTGAAGGGGCATACTTGATTCTCCGTTGACTCCTGGGTCAGGATTAGTGGAAGGTGCTCTGGCCAAAGCTGACCGTATCTCGAATACTGCTTGAGTCAGTGTTTGCATGGAGACAGAGAGGGTTTTGAGTCCTCCTTCCAAGGTATCCATGCGCTGAACGAGATCTGCTGGTGGCGCATCTGACTCCGCATCCCCGCCTCCCGTCATGTATACTATCATGACGTGACTGGAAGTGGATGGATCGGTTGAAGCTTCGCTTTCAGCCTCACTCTCTTGTAGAAAAGGAACTTCCCCCGGAGCTTCGTCCTGGCTGCCCCCAGCTATGTTCTGGAGGACGTCTTCATCTTCGGGTTGAAGATCCACAGGGGCTTGACTACTCCCAGCTATGTTCGGGAGGCTAACTTCGTCTTTAGGATGGAGATCCACGGGGGCTTGACTACCTCCAGCATCCTCTGAGATCTTCTTTCTCCCCCGGGTGCCCTCAAACACTCCTGAGGATGGGACGGTCATCTTGGTCTTCCTCGGTTGGCTCTTGGATGAGGACGAGGTCGAGGAGTTGCCAGTCGCCTTTCGAATTAATGGGGAGTTAGAGATTACGTTGTAAGAAGAAACCTGTAGTTCTGGTTCCTCTTCAGTTGACACCTTCTTCCCGAGACGATGTTGGAGGGGCGTTGATGATTGCGGTCGCTGGAACAAGGACTGTCTTGGTGGGGCTGCTGTCTTGCAACAACAGTTGATGGTGACTACAGTACAGATGTGCCCTGTGAGGGTCGCATGGTGCTTGTCCGTCGACTCTCCTAATGCGTTTGTGATTGATCACGTTACGTAAATCGTTGGAGGAGAGTACCATCTTCACACCCCCATCAGGCGCATGGCAAGGCCAACCACCGGGGTGGTCAAGTGAATGCTACACCCCCTGATCCGACGTAAAAGATACGCCCAGATCAATAGTGGGGGAGCAACATTTAGAGTGACTTGAACCAGCCTCAGACGCACAACCAATGTAAGCGCGGGGGTTCAAGACCACTGAGTTTGCCTTGCATGACTTGGTTGCGAACGCAGCTGATGCGCCCAAGTGTGACAAGGACTTTGAAGGTCGGCTTGTTTCTGGCACAGAAGCACCCGAGTCAACCTTGTACAGTTTACGATTGGCAGCACGCATGATTGTGAGCGCATACCTCTGGCTCACTGCTGGCATAGCAGTTCGAGGCGCATGGCCCGTGCTGTCTTGGATTTCTTTATACCAGTCCGCTGGGGTGCATAGTACTCAGAGTCCAAATTATCTTCGCCATGACAGCGAGTGAGTCTGTTAAAGACAGATGCCTTCTGTGGCGCATCAGAGTTAATGCGCAGGGCGTTAGCTGTGTCCCTGCTCCGTCGACACATCTTCTTTGTCTGAGAAGAAGAAGGTTAGGGAATGTGGTCGGCCCTACGCTTCTCCGAGGGAATTGCTGTACCCACAGGCGCATCTTGGCTGCTGAGGACGTCAGCGAGAAGGGTAGGCTGCATCGGCACATGCCCTTCGGTGGTGGTGCCAGGGGCCTCGACCTTACGCACCCAGACTTGGTGAGTCTTCTTCGGCTTCGGCAGCCGCTTCGAAGGACTTGTGCTGCCTTCAGAGATGAACTCCTCATACGTCTGTTGATTGAGGCGTATGACCAGCGTCTTGTGGGAGGAGCCCACCTTCATGTCGTCAGATTGCGACACAGCTTTCTCAGCAGAGGAGAAACAGGTCCCCAGCAGAGTCGCCAGCTTGTTTGCAATTAAAATCTTTTGATTGTAATTTCAATTACAAACAGAACAATGTTACAATGTAGGACTTAGATGTAGTCCTAGGAGTACACTTTTGTTTATAGATGGTTCCTGTGTCGATGGAGCGAGTGGTAATGCGTTGACTCCGTTGACGATCTGACGACGGTTTTCGGTTCTCTGAAGGTCTGAGTTGCTCTGGGTGCTGGAGCTTGCAAAGAGTAAGAAGACGTTGAGTGTCTCTTCCGATCTCTGTAAGTGAACTTTGATGCTCTGGTTGCGACTATCTTTGACTGTGCGTCTCTGTATGTCCGTGTGTGTGTCGAAGAAGGAAATGATTCCTCTATTTATAAGCAGCAGATTGGGCTGCTCATGCGCGTATATGTAGGATGCACTTTGTTCGTGGGAACGCCACATAGCTAATGCTGACGGGAGGAGGGCGCATGGATGATGCGCCATGATTTGTTGGTTGAATCCTTCATGCTGTATTTGTGGCTGGCACGTGGCAGTAGAGAGGATCTTTTGGTTGCTGAGATCCTGGGTGGTTAGCACCCCTTCATAGGCTGAACTGAGTCAAAGGACACATGGCGCATGTCCGTAGCTCAAAGATCTCGGATTTGGTGGAGAGCGATCTGACAGGATGCGCCTGGGATTGGGCGCATGAGAAGACTTTGGCTTGTAACCTTCAGGAGTCACGAACCGGTCTGAGCGCACGGCTTTCGAGGCGCATGCGAGTCTTTAGGCGCATGACTGCGGAGGCACATGCGAATGGTCGATCGGCTACGTGGCTTGTAACCGCCAGGGGGCTGTAATGATGATGCTGACGTCAGCGGCGCTTCGTTTTCTGCAGAAAGCTGTCGACTGTTCAGTCCTCGGGGGACGTGCTGCCAACTCTGTCACTTTCGCATTAATTGCTTGGTGGGTGACGAGCCGAAGTGGGCGTATCGATTTGTACCCCACTAAGCGCATAGGTCCGTGTTCACCAGGACGCATGGATCTGTGCTTTGTTGGGCGCATCCATATGGGGCGCTTGGTGCTGATGGCGCATCCTTCAATACAAAAAAGTGTCTTTTTGGGACGACACTATAAGGAACACTAGTCTAAAAAATCATAAAAGTATAATTCTAGGGACGGCTATATTTTTAGTAACAAAAAGTTGCTTTTTTTTGGGACAGATTGTGAAAATGGATCACTATTTGGGACTGATGGAAATTTCTGTTCCAAATAATACATATTTCCGTCCCAAATACGTTGGCGGGAATACCACACATTTGGCGGCTAATTGCCAAATTATATGGGGGGAAAGTTTACCTCCACGTGTTTCCATCATAACCATTCGATCGGATGGATTAATCCAGACCGTCCATCCCAAAACATACTTCTTATAGTCGATAGAACTTCTCTCTCTCTTTCCGATCAAAAAATTTTCTCTTCCTCTCTCTTTCCGATCAAAAAATGTCGATAGAACTGCTCTCTCTCTCTCTCTCCGACCTAGGTGATCCAGTGTTGCTGCTCTTTTTTCTCTCCGACCATTGTTCCGACCTGGTGCTCCAGTGTTGCTGCTCTCTCTCTCTCTCTCTCTCTCCGACCATTGCTCTCTCTCTGTCTGATCTTTCAACCCTAGGTGCTCCATTGCTGCTGCCTGGTATACTTCCCTCAATCTTTAGAATTTTTTTACCAAAATGTTTGTCTTTGCCCTAATTTTTGAATGCATGTTATTTTGTCCTAGATTGTTTGCTTGGAATTTGAGTGGTTTGTACTATTTACACCGTTTACTCAATTTTTCCTTGAAATTTAAGTGTTTTACACTGTTTACACGGCTGCATATAATTTTGTCGTAGATTATTTGCTTAAAATTTGAGGGTTTTACACTGTTTACTGAAATTTTGCTTAAAATTTGAGTGTTTCACACAGTTTACATGGCTGCATGTAATTTTGTCCTAGATTATTTGCTTGAGATTTGAGTATTTTACAGTTTACTCAAATTTTTGCTAGAAATATGAGTGTTCTACACAGTTTACATGGCTGCTTGTTATTTTGTCCTAGATTATTTACCAATTTTTTTAATCAACATTTGCTTGAAATTGATTACTTGTCCATAATAAGAGTTATTTACCAATTTTTTGCTCGAATTTAATTACATGTCACACTGTTTATACAGGATTATTTACCAAGATTTTTTTTAGGATTATTTACCAATTTTTCATAATTATTTACATGTGACACTGTTTCCGGTTGCATGTTTTTGTCTTAGTTTTTAGCATCAGTTATTTAGGTGATTGTTTTTCTTTTGGGAAGATTTCGGTTTATGAAGTATATCAGTTTATTGAGAAAATTATTTGGTGGCAAAAATATGTTAGAACACCAAAATATGTGTACATTGTCATTTATTTGTGATTATTTGTGAAAAAAAATAGATTTTTTTTGTGAAAAATTGGGCCACATTTAGACCTGTCAATTGGGCCGGGCCGGCCCATCCCAGCCCGGCCCGGCCCGAACCCCAAACACTGCTTATCATTTGTTTGTCAATGTGTGTTATGCTTGGCTTTAGCACAAGCAATTTGTGCTGTGCTTGGCTTTGGCCAAGCAATTTGTGCTTTGCTTGGCTTGGGTTTGCTTGGCTTTGCTTTTTGCTGTGCTGTGCTTAGTTTGGCTTTTTTTGTGGGTACATGCCAGCCAGTCTTCATGACGGGCGGTGAACGGTGACTGTGTTGTTGAGGCTAAGCCATAGGAGCAAAAATTTGGAGGAGAAGAACGAAATGAATACCCAAATGTATTATGTGCCAATCAAATCTCGGCACGGCACGGCACGGCCCGGCCCGGCCCGACCCGACCCGAAGCCCACCGTGTCGTGGGTCACGTGCCGGACTGGGCTGAGATTTTTCACCCTTGGCCCGGTCCGGTCCGGCCCGGCCCGCTATAGTTCATGGGTCGAAGAGGCCCGAGCCTGGCCCACCCAAATTCAGTGTCGGGCCGGCCCGGCTGACTTGACAGGTCTAGACACATTTGTATGGACAGGAACATGAGTTTGAACCTGGCTATGTTCTTTGTAGATTTTAATTTGTTAAATTATTGTGATTATGCGTTCATGTAGGAATTATTGTGATTATTTGGGAAAAATTGGGTTTTCTTGTGAAAAATTGGGATACATTTTGTCACGACCCGGTCCCAATTACTTGGGTCGAATCGGATCTTGCCCAGCCTGCACCGCTGTTGAGGCGGCGGCAGTAAGCTGTATCTTCCATATGCAGGTAAACAATAACTCAATATAATTTGCCACAATCTTTAAATTCGATAAATTAAAACTTGTTCATTACAAAGTACAATCTTAAAACCACCAACTGAAATAACATTGTTTTAAAACAAAACTATCAACTGGAAAATAGCATCTAAAAAGAAGCAACATCATCATCAGGTACGCCATCCTCAGGAAGCACAGTAGGGTATAGCTCAGGGTCATAGTAGCTACTAATCAGTAGCTCTGCATCCTCAACAGGACCTAAAAATATAGTCTCCAATCAGGAGGGAGCAAAGTACAAATTCATGATATTTTAACAATTGAAATTAATAATGGAATTATGCACTTTTAAAACAATTTGAAATAAATAATTTTCCAACAGTTAAAACAGTGTGATATGAATAGGTAATGAATATAACCGGATTGGGTTTGTTACAGTAATATCCTAGTGATATGGTATGGCTTATCCCCGTGTGTTTGAGGGGTAAGCTAATACATTCAGTTATACTATTGGATGTAGTCATATCCACTACACTACTCCCCAGTCCACAATAGTTACAGTAGTTACAGTCAATGCTCTCAAAGAGAGTTTCGTGTTGTATCGGTTTAAACTTGCATTAAAACAATTATTAACTAATTGTAATCTACCACAAAAAATGTACTTGCCTCAAATGATTTGACTGGATGGGTCGATACGTCGGGATGGGAATTCAGGTTCTTCCTTGAAATCCTACATTCGGGAAACTTGTCTCAGAAAACCAAAGTCGCCAATGTTACTATACTAGTTGCAATCTCTAGTTGTGTCCTAGTCAATTTTTAGTCTTTATTTAACTAACACAACCAAAACGCGATTATTAGTGCATTGCAATTAAAAAAACATCAATTTATATTTAATTCTAGGAAAACTTGCATTTATCAATTTATTAGGAAAACTTGGTATTTATATTTATATATAAAAATACATTTTTCTTATTAAATGAGAATAACGTGAATTTCTAAAATTTCTATAATTACTTACCCTAAATTACGCGTCTGAACAATAACCAGAAAAATTCAAAACTATAATTACTAATTATTACAAATTTGCAGAAAAGTAAATGGGCTTATGCCCTTACAAGCCAATGAATTAAAATAAGAAGAAAACTTGTTAGTCCTGTAATCTTCCTACAAATTAATTATAAATAAGCTAATAATTTAAATTAAAATAATTATAATAGTGAGTCTTAGATTTTTGGTCCAATCATCATATAGGGTAATGCCTCAACGTCCGGACGAAACCGATTTCGTTTGCACTTAGCCAGGGCCCATTGACCAATACGGTCGTCGCCCAAAATCCAAAATATTAATATTTTTCCGAAAACCAATTTTAAAATCATTTTAAAATATAACTAAATTTTATGGAAAATCCGGCAGCATTTCCTCTACTTTTGGTCAACCCAAAAACTGGGAAAGTGTGCCATGATTTCCTGCAAATAATCCCAAACCAGGGGAACCCAAATATATATATAAACACATCCATAAATCATTTCCGATATTTATTCAGAGAACCCGAACCAATTCAGAACTCCCGAAAACCATTTCAAAACATTTTCGAAAAATTTCAGAATAATTCCAACCGTTGGAAACTTCTCCGAAAGTTTCCCGAAAAATCCCTAAAACATCAGAATACTAAAACCGCAGAACAACAAAGGTTCCGAAAATTTTTGGAGCCAAACACATAATCGAAAAACCAAATTTCCGAAGAAACTTGTGGACCAAAATATCATCACAGACCAAGACAGGGGACAAACTACTGTGATTACCAGAGATTACCCAAGTTTGACGGAATCCGAAGGGTTGCCTCGGACTCGGAACACGCCTCGCTGGAGTTCGGCTGCGTGTACAGC
The DNA here is from genome assembly GCA_029216955.1 of Iris pallida. Taxonomy (NCBI): domain Eukaryota; kingdom Viridiplantae; phylum Streptophyta; class Magnoliopsida; order Asparagales; family Iridaceae; genus Iris; species Iris pallida. Next base: position 2,296,986 of record JANAVB010038218.1, read on the forward strand.
ACCCAAACTTGAAAAAGACCACAGCGGGGTTCCGCGGAACAGCTCCAGAGAACAGGGAAGAGTCCAGAAGAGGAATCAGAAACTCGGAGAAGCGTCGCGGAGCTCGGAAAGCTCTGGCCCGAAGGGATAAGTGCTGGAAAACCACGCAGAGAGTGGTCCTGGTCGGGATGGGCCTGGAGACTCGTGAGCAGAGTCGAACAGGGGCGCGGGAGGCCGGGCACGGGGCTGTCGGAGGCCGAAAAGGACCGCGCAGGGGGTCTGCCGGCGGGTTGGCCGGAGGGGCGGCCGGCTAGGGCGGTGCGGGGGTCGCCGAGTTAGGTGGCCTCGGGAGGGTGGTTCGGCGCCTGAGATTGCCGCTCGGGGAGGGGCCGGCGGTCGGGATCGGCTCCGAAAACTCGGCTAGGGTTTGGGGTTAAGTCTTTGGAGAAAGGGGAAGTGAGTAGTGGATGATGGAGAAGGGTGGGGAAGGGTTTTATAGGAGTAGGGAAGGAAGGTCGACGGTCTCGACCGGTTACGGGAGGTTACGGGAGGTAGGGGCTCGGCTAACTGAAGAGCTTCGGTTCTCATTAGATGAGAACCCAACAGAGAGTTATCACTCTCTCTCCTACAATTTAAAGAATGGGTTATTAACTAATGGGTTAAAATCTATAACTAATGGCTAATGGGTTTCCAAGTTAAATGGGTTTAATAACCAAAGCTTAATGGGTTTGGGCTTATAACCAATGGGCTTGGTTTTAAGAGAAAAACTTTACATGACATGAGATAAATTAATTGGGCTTCTAACAAATGGCTAAAAAATGACAACTAAATAAACAAAAATATTTTATGGTTCCAATTTAGTTCGGTCTGGCTGACAAACAAAAGTTCAAAAATTTATTTTCTTAAAAAAAATATAATAATTTAATCTAAGTAACATAATATTAATTAATTAGAAAATTACATGTTTTGATAAAATTTCCAGTTTTAATAATTTTTCTAAAAATGCAATTTCCTAAATTAACAACTAATAGATAATTATATTAGCTAATTAAATTATTAAATAATTATCTGAAATTACGGGTTTCACAACCTTCCCTCCTTAAGAAATTTCGTCCTCGAAATTAAAGAATGAGGTTAGGAATTACCTCAGGTCTCAAACAAGTACGGGTACTGCTTCCGTATCTCATCTTCTCGCTCCCAGGTAGACTCGCCTGGGAATCGTGCCTCCACATGACTCTGACTATGGGAGTCACCGAATTCCTGGTCCTCTTCTCGCCTCTATCCAAAATTGCCACCGGCTTCTCTGGAACTGTGAGGCTCGGTCCAATCTCTAGCTCCGAATGGTCCAGAATATGACTCGGATCCGGGATGTAGCGTCTGAGCTGTGAAACGTGGAAGACGTTGTGCACGCCCTCAAGATTAGCTGGTAGAGCTAACCGATATGCTACTTCACCAATTTGGCTCAAAACTTCAAATGGTCCGATAAATCTGGGACTCAACTTCCCAGCTCTGCCAAATCGGATAGTTCCTCTGGTAGGAGAAATCTTCACAAAGATACTATCTCCTTCTTCAAACTGCAGTGGTCGACGACTGCTATCTGCCCAATGCTTCTGCCTGTCTTGGGCAATTCTGAGCTTGTCTCTAATCACTTTCACCTTCTCTGCTGCGTCAGTCACCATCTCTGGCCCCAACAGTACTCTTTCTCCTACGTCGTCCCATGCAAGTGATGTACGGCAACGACGTCCATAAAGAGCTTCAAATGGGGTCATACCAATGCTAGCTTGGTAACTGTTATTGTAGGAGAATTCCACTAAATGCAAGTGGTCCTTCCAAGACCCTTCAAATTCCAAGACGCAAGATCTCAGCATGTCCTCTAGCGTCTGGATGGTCCTCTCAGATTGTCCGTCAGTTTGGGGATGATAGGCTGTGCTGAACTTCAGTTTTGTTCCCAAGCTGTCATGCAAACTCTTCCAAAAATGTGAGGTAATTCCAGTATCTCGGTCAGATACAATACTTACCGGTACTCCATGAATCCGGTAGATATGTCGCATGTAGAGTGCTGCCAACTTCTCGGTGGATAAAACAACCTTGAAGGGAATAAAGTAAGCCGACTTAGTCAGTCGGTCCATAATAACCCAAATAGCGTCCTTTCCTCCTTGGGATCGAGGCAATCCTGACACAAAGTCCATTGTTATATGCTCCCACTTCCACTCCGGAATGTCCAGCGGCTGTAGAAGTCCTGCGGGTCTCTGTCTGCTAGCCTTTACTTGTTGGCAAATCAAGCATCTAGTCACAAATCTGGATACATCCTTTTTCATTCCATACCACCAAACGATGGTACGCATATCCCGATACATCTTATTAGCTCTAGGATGTATGGAATACTGCAACTGGTGTGCTTCTTGCATCAGCTCATTCCTCAATTCGCCAGATGGTACACACAGCCTCGTACCATTATTCAATGCTCCGTCACTGGCGATAGAGAAACCTTCAAGTGTTCCTGCCAGCACTTCATCTCTGAGTTTATAAAGCATCTCGTCTTGGAATTGTGTCTCCTTGACTTTGTCCATCAGACTTGAACGCAATTGCAACTGCATCATGGTTGAGTCAGCTCCAGGTACAATAACTTCTTGCCCCAGTTCCTTTATCTTCTTCTCGGGCAGTACAATCTCCAGACCAAGCTTCTCTATGTCCTCCAACAAGTGCTGCTCCTTGGTCAAGAACATCGCCACTGGATATCGACTAAGTGCATCTGCAACCACATTAGCCCTACCCGGATGGTACTGTAGGTCGATGTCAAAATCTTTCATCAGTTCCAGCCATCTTCTTTGTCTCATGTTCAGCTCTTTCTGAGTAAAAACATATTTCAGACTTTTGTGGTCTGTATATATTTCCACTCTCTCTCCATATAGATAATGCTTCCATAGCTTCAATGCAAAGATGACTGCAGCAAGCTCCAGGTCATGTATGGGATAGTTCTTCTCATGGTTCCATAATTGCCTAGATGCGTAAGCAATCACTTTTCTATTTTGTTGAAGAACGTAACCCAGTCCGTTTCCAGAGGCATCACTATAGATTGAGAAACCACCGGTTCCTGCGGGTAGCGCAAGGATTGGTGCAGTGGTAAGCCTCTTCTTCAGCTCTTCAAATGCCGCCTGGCAATCTTCCGTCCAGATGAACTCTTCATTCTTCCGAGTAAGCTTCGTCATTGGTTCAGCAATTCTGGCAAAATCCTTCAAAACTTCCGGTAATAGCCAGCCAAGCCCAAGAAACTTCTGATTTTAGCAACCGAGCTTGGGGTAGACCACTTCTCAATAGCAGCTATCTTCTTAGGGTCCATCGAAATTCCTTCTCCTGTGACAACATGGCCAAGAAAATCCACCTTGTCTAGAAAGAATTCACATTTGGATAGCTTACCATATAACTTCTCTTTCCTCAAAGTTCCCAGAACTTTCCTGAGGTGCTCCTCATGCTCCTCTTCAGTCTTCGAATAGATCAGAATGTCATCGATGAAAACAACGACAAACTGATCTAGGTATTCATGGAAAACCTTGTTCATAAGGTTCATGAATACAATAGGAGCATTCGTCAGTCCAAACGGCATGACCAAGAATTCAAACTGCCTATACTTGGTGCTGAACGCCGTCTTGGGAATGTCCTCCTTCCTGACCTTGATCTGATGGTAGCCAGATCTGAGGTCAATCTTCGAGAACACCTTGGCTCCACTGAGTTGGTCAAATAGGTCATCGATCCGGGGCAGAGGGTACTTGTTCTTGATGGTGATATTGTTCAGTGTCCGGTAGTCGATGCACATCCTCATAGTTCCGTCCTTTTTGGGTACAAACAAGACAGGTGCTCCCCAGGGTGAAGCTCCATCTCGGATAAATCCCAAAGCCTTCAGTTCATTGATCTGATCCTTCATCTCCTCGGCCTTCTTTGGATTGACTCTGTAGCATCCTTTAGAAATAGGGGAAGAGCCAGGGACTAGGTCAATGGTGAACTCTATATCTTGATCTGGGGGTAACCCGGGAAGACTATCAGGGAAGACATCCATAAATTCTGCTATGATAGGATGGGGAGGTCCGGATTCTTCTGTGATAGAGGTGTAGGTAACACACTCCATATTCTCCGGAGTTCGAGAGATTTCAAACTCCGGCTCTCCAAGTGGGCTGAAGACTACACATCCTCTGTGACAGTCTATCAGCTCATGCTACTTACTCAACCAGTCCATCCCCAGGACTATATCATAATTGGGTAAGGGCATCACAAGCAAAGGTGCTATGAATTGGTGGCCTGATATGGTGATAGGGCAATTATAGGTCTCAGTGATAGGTAGGGGTCCTCCACCGGTCATGACTCTATATATCTTCTTGCTAAAGCCCGTATCTATATGGTGTGCAGAGATGAATTTTATGGATATGAAACTATGTGATGCTCCTGAATCAAATAAAGCTAAGGCAGGATAGGAATGCACATAAATAAAACCTGCGATGACATCAGCTGTAGGTTCCTGCTCTGGCTCTTATTCCTCTGCTGCTAGGGCAAAAGCTCGCCCAGTCTTCTGTTGATGTTGCCCAAATTGTTGTTGCTGAGTGGGCAGAGGACCTTTCTGCTGAGTAGCTCCAGTCCGGTGGGCCACCGAGGGGCAGTCCTTCACTTGGTGGGTGGAAGACCCACAGACTAGGCAATGTCCTAGTCTCTTTCTGCAGATATTTACTTGATGCCCCGGCCTTTTGCAATAGTCGCAGACAGGGATCTGCCTCTGAGGTGCCCTATCATTGTTCCTTGCCTGCTGGTTCTGCTGCTGGTGGTGGGAAGGCCGGTTTCTATTGTTGTTGTTGGGCCTCTTCTGATTACCCTGGAAGTTGTTAGTTCCAGGATAATCCCTCTTTGAGTGAGCGGGTTGGCTCTTCTCTATATATTGAGCTCGCTCCAGGATCTTTTCATAGGTCTTAGCACCGTCTGAGATCACATGGGTGCGGTTCTCCTCTCTCAGCCCATGTCTAAACCTTTCAGCACGATCTTCAGGGTCAGCCACCAGGTTATTGGCAAAGCGGCTGAGTTGGCCGAATTCTGCCGCATATTCTCCAACAGTCATATTTCCTTGCTTCAGGTTCTGGAATTGCCTCTCCATCTCCCGCAACTCTGATGTTGGGAAGAACTTCCTCTTGAACAACCTCTTGAAGGTGTCCCAGTCAAGCTGCCTATCCTGGAGTCGGGGTTCATTTCGATACCAGGTGCTTGCTACACTTTGCAGTTGGAGTCCCACTGCTTCAGCCTTGAGGTCTTCTGGAAGTCGAGCGACGCTTAGGAGACGCTCCATACTATCGAGCCATTCATCAGCATAAACGATTCCCTCGGTTCCCTTGAAGGGTCGAGGGTTCTGCTTCTTGAAACTCTTAATATCGCCCACCTTGGCAATATGATTCCCATTAATTTAAATGGCCTTAATATTACATAAATTAATCCTTAGATTTATGTTTACCTTGGCAGGCCTTGGTTCCTGTTGAGCTGCTTCTCCTCTCTCCAGTGCAGCCATTGCCACGCTATGGGCATTCTCCATGCCTTCTCTCATAATCGCTGTCTGCTCACGATGAGCTTCAGCTTGAGTTCTCTAGGCTTCTAGCACTCCTCTTAGCAGACCTATGAGGTCGGAGGGGTCCACAGGCACCGGTGGAGCAGCTGGAGTAGGCAAAACCACAGGGGACTGCATCTCCGTTTGGGAAGATGATGGATCCGCCGTTATATTATGGGGACGGTCGGCCAGCTGCCGAGGTGTAGGATCCGGACTTGGTTGGGGTGGTGGGGTATGATAGGATGAAGATACCCCATCGCCAGCAGGATTGGTCTTGTCAGTGGCCATTCTCTGGAAGGTTTAGGATATAAACATAAGCAAGGTAGCCTACCAGTCTATAACAAGCAAAAATATTTATAATATATAACGGTCCTATGTTGTGACAAATTAATGTTCTAGTGTTCTAAATGTCTCTAAATAGGTTTTTCCTAAGTTGTTGATTTGACCTGCATGGGCCACCACTAAAAACATGTCACGACCCGGTCCCAATTACTTGGGTCGAATCGGATCATGCCCAGCCTGCACCGCTGTTGAGGCGGCGGCAGTAAGCTGTATCTTCCATATGCAGGTAATCAACAACTCAATATAATTTGCCATAATCTTTAATATTCGATAAATTAAAACTTGTTCATTACAAAGTACAATCTTAAAACCACCAACTGAAATAACATTGTTTTTAAACAAAACTATCAACTGGAAAATAGCATCTAAAAAGAAGCAACATCATCATCAGGTACGCCATCCTCAGGAAGCACAATAGGGTATAGCTCAGGGTCATAGTAGCTACTAATCAGTAGCTCTGCATCCTCAACAGGACCTAAAAATATAGTCTCCAGTCAGGAGGGAGCAAAGTACAAATTCATGATATTTTAATAATTGAAATTAATAATGGAATTATGCACTTTTAAAACAATTTGAAATAAATGATTTTCCAACAGTTAAAATAGTGTGATATGAATAGGCAATGAATATGACCGGATTGGGTTTATTACAGTAATATCCTAGTGATATGGTATAGCTTATCCCCGTGTGTTTGAGGGGTAAGCTAATACATTCAGTTATACTATTGGATGTGGTCATATCCACTACACTACTCCCCCAGTCCCCAATAGTTACAGTAGTTACAGTCAATGCTCTCAAAGAGAGTTCCGTGTTGTATCGTGGTTTAAACTTGCATTAAAATAATTATTAACTAATTGTAATCTACCACAAAAAATGTACTTGCCTCAAATGATTTGACTGGATGGGTCGATAGGTCGGGATGGGAATTCAGGTTCTTCCTTGAAATCCTACATTCGGGAAACTTGTCTCAGAAAACCAAAGTCGCCAATGTTACTATACTAGTTGCAATCTCTAGTTGTGTGCTAGTCAATTTTTAGTCTTTATTTAACTAACACAACCAAAACGCGATTATTAGTGCGTTGTAATTAAAAAACATCAATTTATATTTAATTCTGGGAAAACTTGCATTTATCAATTTATTATGAAAACTTGGTATTTATATTTATATATAAAAATAAAATTTTCTTATTAAATGAGAATAACGTGAATTTGTAAAATTTCTATCATTACTTACCCTAAATTACGCGTCTGAACAATAACCAAAAAAAATCCAAAACTATAATTACTAATTATTACAAATTTGCAGAAAAGTAAATGGGCTTATGCCCTTACAAGCCAATGAATTAAAATAAGAAGAAAACTTGTTAGTCCTGTAATCTTCCTACAAATTAATTATAAATAAACTAATAATTTAAATTAAAATAATTATAATAGTGAGTCTCAGATTTTTGGTCCAATCATCATATAGGCTAATGCCTCAACGTCCGGACGAAACCGGTTTCGTTTGCACTTAGCCAGGGCCCATTGACCAATACGGTCGTCGCCCAAAATCCAAAATATTAATATTTTTCCGAAAACCATTTTTAAAATTATTTTAAAATATAACTAAATTTTATGGAAAATTCGGCAGCATTTTCTCTATTTTTGGTCAACCCAAAAACTGGAAAAGTGCGCCATAATTTCCTGCAAATAATCCCAAACCAGGGGAACCCAAATATATATATAAACACATCCATAAATCATTTCTGATATTTATTCAGAGAACCCGAACCAATTCAGATCTCCCGAAAACCATTTCAAAACATTTCCGAAAAATTTCAGAATAATTCCAACCGTTGGAAACTTCTCCGAAAGTTTCCCGAAAAATCCCTAAAACATCAGAATACTAAAACCGCAGAACAGCAAAGGTTCCGAAAATTTTCGGAGCCAAACACATAATCGAAAAACCAAATTTTCGAAGAAATTTGTGGACCAAAATATCATCACAGACCAAGACAGGGGACGAACTACTGTGATTACCAGAGATTACCCAAGTTTGACGGAATCCGAAGGGTTGCCTCGGACTCGGAACACGCCTCGCCGGAGTTCGGCTGCGTGTACAGCACCCAAACTTGAAAAAGACCATAGAGGGGTTCCGTGGAACAGCTCCAGAGAACAAGGAAGAGTCCAGAAGAGGAATCAGAAACTCGAAGAAGCGTCGCGGAGCTCGGAAAGCTCTGGCCCGAAGGGAACAGTGCTGTAAAACCACGCAGAGAGTGGTCCTGGTCGGGATGGGCCTGGAGACTCGCGAGCGGAGTCGAACAGGGGCGCGGGAGGCCGGGCGCGGGGCTGTCGGAGGCCGGAAAGGGCCGCGCAGGGGGTCTGCCGGCGGGTTGGCCGGAGGGGCGGCCGGCTAGGGCGGTACGGGGGTCGCCGAGGTAGGCGGCCTCGGGAGGGTGGTTCGGCGCCTGAGATCGCCGCTCGGGGAGGGGCCGGCGGTCGGGATCGGCTCCGGAAACTCGGCTAGGGTTTGGGGTTAAGTCTTTGGAGAAAGGGGAAGTGAGTAGTGGATGATGGAGAAGGGTGGGGAAGGGTTTTATAGGAGTAGGGAAGGAAGGTCGGCAGTCTCGGCCGGTTACGGGAGGTTATGGGAGGTAGGGGGTCAGCTAACTGAAGAGCTTCGGTTCTCATTAGATGAGAACCCAACAGAGAGTTATCACTCTCTCTCCTACAATTTAAAGAATGGGTTATTAACTAATGGTTTAAAATCTATAACTAATGGCTAATGGGTTTCCAAGTTAAATAGGTTTAATAACCAAAGCTTAATGGGTTTGGGCTTATAACCAATGGGCTTGGTTTTAAGAGAAAAACTTTACATGACATGGGATAAATTAATTGGGCTTCTAATAAATGGCTAAAAAATGACAACTAAATAAACAAAAATATTTTATGGTTCCAATTTAGTTCGGTCTGGCTGACAAACAAAAGTTCAAAAATTTATTTTCTTCAAAAAATATAATAATTTAATCTAAGTAACATAATATTAATTAATTAAAAAATTACATGTTTTGATAAAATTTCTAGTTTTAATAATTTTTCTAAAAATGCAATTTCCTAAATTAACAACTAATAGATAATTATATTAGCTAATTAAATTATTAAATAATTATCTGAAATTACGGGTTTCACACATTTGCATGGATAGGAACGTGAGTTTGAACCTGGCTATGTTGTTTGTAGATTTTAATTTGTCAAATTATTGTGATTATGCATTCATGTAGGAATTACTGTGATTATTTGTAAAAAATAGGTTTTTTTTTTAAAAGTTGAGACATATTTGCATGCCCATTCTGGATTGATGTTAAACATATTATAAATGGAGATAAATTTGAACCTGGCTATGTTCTTTGTAGATTTTAGTTTGTTGAAAATCGACATTTGTGAATCATGCTTGAGCTTCTCAGTTGAAATTGGTTATTTGTGCCATGTGTTAGTTCCATGTCAGTAAGTCATAATCAACCTTGGTATATTAATTTCCTTTTTTTAGCTAGTAATTGTCATAATCAATTGGTTATCTATATGCTTATTATTTCTTCTTCTTGGGCACATTAGTACATGGTGTAGAAGCATGGAAAAGAATAAAAAAAGGCCTATGCGGCTCCGACAGAAGGATTCCCATGCGGCTCAGGCTTCCCATGCGGCTCAGAAGTCCATGCGGCTCAGGGGTCCATGTGTCTCGGATAGATCCATATGGCTCAGAAAGAAGCCACGTGGCCTTCAACATTCGGCTGCATTTAATGCCCTGACAGCTACTCTGACCAATAACAGCTATGACAGCTCTGACATAAGAATGCAATAATGACTCTGACATGATGGCGTGATCCTAGGAAAGAGGAGAAAATCCCCTTACAGTTGGCAAAATCCACTAAGTCCCGAGGCCATTCCATGCGGCTGCCCCTCTGTATGCGGCTGCCTATCCCCATGCGGCTGCCCCTCTGTATGCGGCTGCCTATCCCCATGCGACTGCCCCTCTGTATGTGGCTGCCCATCCTCATGCGGCTGAGAGGAACCCCCCATATACGGCTCGGCCAGGACGGTCCAGTTGAGACACGTGGCGCTCTTCGCTGCAATTGAGACACGTGGCAGTCTTATCTTCCCTGGAATTATGGGTGATAACAAATCCTAACAAAATCAGATTTGATGCGATCGTCATAATTGTCCAGATCAAATCAAATCAAATCAAGCAAATTGGACACGTGGCAGGCTATCACAAATCATGAATATTCATGGCAATCAATATTTATTGTCTACAGAGATTTGATACAATCACATTAATTGCTCAAATTTATTATATTCAAGATGAACGGCCAGATTAAGTGATCCTTAACCGCCGACTTCTGAAGAAGGTAATCATTTACAAACCCTAATAATGACCCCACTCCTATAAATAGCAAGGTGCTATTCCCTTGCGAGAGAGGACATTCTTTTATTAAAAAAAAAGCAGCGAGAGGAGGAGAAAATAGAAAAGAGGGCAGAGAAAAAAAAGGAGAGAGCACTACAGAGACATCTAGAGATCCAGCAACCGAAGGCGCAGAGGAGTCTCCCCACACGTCCAAGAGCATTTCTTCACCAGAGCCAAGGCTACATCCGATCGTCCAAGGAGTAAGGCAGAGCTGCCGTCGCTTTCCCGAGCCTCTACCGTCACCCCCCAGAAAAAACTAAACAATTGTACTTAGATTGCTGTACCTAGGTTTTCGTCCCTAGGCTTTCTTTGTATGAGCGAGTTTGTGTTGTGAGTTTAAGTTCAGTCCTCCTATATAAATTGTTCTGTACTTTCACAATCAATGGCAAACACGATGGCGACTCTGCTGGGGACAAACTTCTCCACAGCTGAGAAGTTGGTGACGCAATCGGATGCAGCCAAACTTGGCTCCATACAACAGAAGATGGTCGTCCATTTCGACCAACAGGCATTTGAAGAAATGCTCTCCGACGGGAGTGCTGGCCCGGTCCAGAAGCGAACCCGCACAAAGAAGGCTCGCAGGGAGTGGAGGCCAAAATCATTTGCTCCTACCCAAGCTCTGGACGGAGTACTCTCTGCTGCCCAAGATGACGAAGGCAACTCTCATGCGGCCCCACTTCAAGCCATAGAGGACTCTGCTGTCCCCAAGTCTGGCAGAGGAAAGCACTACGATGCTGAACTTGCAGGGGCAAAGAGTGATTCTATGTGCTCCAGGAAGAAGCCGAACATTCATGCGGCCAAGATTGCCAGCCGCATGCATAATGTCAATGCGGCAAAAACTGCCAACCGGATGCAAAATACCCATGCGGCCATGATCTCCAGCCGCATGGAGAATACTTATGCGGCCGAGACTTCCAGCCGCATGAAGAAAGCCTATGCAGCTACGATTGCCAGTCGCATGAAGACTGTTGATTCCAGCCGCATGCGGTCTGCTCCACGCAGCTCAGGCTCAGTCTTTGATCGCCTCTCCTATGGTCCTGATCTCTCATGCTCTCAAGAAAATATGTCTGACTCTCTGCAACACCACTTAGACTCTTCCTACTATGTGCCCTCACGTACCATAGTGAAGAAGTCTAGGGCGGCGCGAGCTTGGCGAGCTCAGTCCGCTGTCCCAACCTCTGACCATCCGAGCGCTCCACATATTGTTATACGGGCCTCTGATGGAAAGTTGTACAGAACCCCTCGAGTCCAGGCCCCGGCGGCAAACGAACAGAGTGGTTCCCAAAAGTCTTCCAAAACCAAGGGAGCAAACATGGTCGTTCTAGACCCATCTGACTTGTGTGAGGTTATCCTCCACAAGCGCAAGGAAAGTGAAAAGGCCTCGGTGTGCAAGGAGTCCTCCCATAGACATCACTGCACCCAAGTCATTGTCAACTGCTGTTGCAACAATGCAACGGTACGAGAAGACCGACAGTCCATCTTCCAAAGATTACAACAGCCGAGCTCAGGGGATGAGGCGCCTCCTGTCGTCTCTTGCAACTCTACTTAGAAAATTCCTGCTGATGGGAGAGGAAATAAGATAAACGTTTCCAGCCCGAAGATTTCAACTACTGTGACTAAGAAACTGTCGTCTAAACGGTTGTCCACCACCGGAGTTTTCCAAGGTACCCGTTCAAAGACGAAATCTGCTACAGTGGAAGATTCATCATCCACATTACTGGGGGTCGCTGGAACTGGGGGTAGCACTCCTCCGAACATCCACGACAATCCGATGTTCCAAGAAGACGAGCCCGGAAAAAACAACTCTCCCATCAGATACAGCATGTGCCGACGTCTCTGAGGACGTTCACGACTCTCAAGATGAAGCAAGCTCTGAAGTTGGGGGTACTATTCCTTCCGAGTCCGAACCAGAGGAGAATATTCCCACATACCCCGATGACTTCTCGGTACAGGGGTATGATTCGGAGGGTACGTCATCTACCGTCCCTTCCACTTCTACTCATGTGAGGACGGCATTCATGACAAACGATGAACAAGATGGTCCCAGTGATCGCCAACGCATCGACACTCTGGAGGCCATGCTGCGCACTTAGATCAAATCGGTGGACGAGATCAAAGCAGCCCTCCCTATTCTGCAAGGAGGGACGCTTGGCCAAACAAACTTGGGTCCCGCGGTCAATACAGACTCGAACTCAGCGGCACCAAACCTGGGTAACAATCCTCCTGAAATGACGGCTCCTACACCGCAGACGAGGCCAGGAAGGCAAGAAGAGAGGTCTAGGAGCTCCGGACCATGTTCCATGCCCGAGAAAACTGCCAAGACCTCAGGATACGACAACCGTATCCCGCTGTGTGGAGAGATGTTCCCTTCCCACCAAAGTATAAACCATTCCACATCAATCCATATGATGGGAAGACATCTGCAAGCCGGTACATCACCTACTTTAAAGTCACAACCGACCATCTGCCCTATGACGATGCCATCCTTACACGATTATTCATCGGGGCATTGGAAGGGGTCGCCTTCGACTGGTACCGTAACCTGCCAGATAACTGCATCCACTCCTTCGCTAGCTTCAAGCGCATGTTCTTGGAGATTCTATGAAGTAGGACAGGACATCACAATGTCCACCCTCATGGACTTTGTTCAAGGGGAGAAGGAGCTGACAAGGAACTATATTGAGCGGTTTCGCCAAACCCTCCTTAATTAAAATTTTCCAAAAGAGACTGCTCCCAACAATCAGCCTCTGGATGGGCAAAAGTCAATTCAAGGACTAGAAGACATTTATCATCAGTACAACTAGCGCCGAGGACAGATTGAAGAAGGCTCGCCAACTGGGATTGCAGATCTCGGAAGGGGAAGACAAGGGCAAGCGCCCTAATACCAACAACAATAATGGTGGTAACGCCTCCAACAATCGGGACAACACGGGCAAGCAGGCCATGGTGGCCGATACAGCCCAGAAACCTGAGTCAAAACCGGCAGACAAGCAATGGCCTCAAATGACCTACTCCTTCGAAGACGGCCATGTCAAGCCCATCTTGGACATGCTCATACAAGAAGATAGAATTTAGCTCCCAACACCAAGACGGGAATCTCGGCCGACAGAAATGGAGAGCCCAAAGTACTGCCATTACCATCTCTACGTCCACCATGCTACACACGACTGTTACCAACTAAAGCGATACATCCAATATCTTATCGATTCGAACGCTCTGGCCATTAATTTCGAAGAGGTAACCGTAGCAGCCAATATGGTGTCAGTACAATTCGGCAGCTTTCCTCCAACGGAGACTCAAGATGGCGTGATACCCATACTTCGGGCGATAATGGAGATTGCTAATCTTTCACCTCCTCGAGATCTGACTGTTGGTCTAGTGCCTCTCACCACATCACGAGGGGAGGTCATGTGGGTCCATCCAGACTTGGTATCTGAAGTGACTCAGTCCACACTACCCTCCATTGGCAAGAAAAAGAATGGAAAAGTCAGATCCTGCCACACAATTTCGGTAGATGTCGAGGAAGCTGCAGCTGTCGTCACTCAGTCTGGTGCTCAATCCCAGCCTACACCAGATAACTCGACTGAAGAACATCAGCCGGCTACTGCTGACGCTCTGGGACCTTTTCAACCTCCAACGACCGACAAGCCTAGGCCGAAGGAGACTCGCTTTGACAAATCCCTCCGAAAAGAGGCATCTCAAGGGCTAGAGAGGCCCAACAACTTTGACATCCTAGCATAATTAGCCAACACCCCGGCCAAATTGTCATTATACGAGCTCCTGAGACTCTCCAAGGATGTTCGTGCGGCTTTGAGTGATGCCTTCCAGAATGCTGACGCATATCTAGCCCAGGTAAACCTCACGGGAGAGAGCCCGCCTGCAAATCTCTAAGACAATGCTTGCACAAGAGCGATGCCCAACATCGTCTTCACTCCACAGGATATGCTCATCAAAACCAATATGCATGATCGTCCGTTATACTACACTGGGTACATCGGTGACGTAAAGGTGGATCGGATGCACATTGATCCTGGTTCTTCCATAAGCATCATCCCGAAGGGTCTGTTACATCATCTCCGCATCCCTATGCATCGCCTGACGCCTACAAGCACCGCCATCAGTGGTTTCAATTCGGGCAGGAGCTACCCGATTGGGAAGATTCGCTTGAAGTGCCAAATTGGCGATCTTCAGTCAGAAGTGACCTGTTACGTCATAGATGCGGACACTTCCTACAATATTCTCCTGGGGCACCCTTGGATACACGATTACATGATCGTGCCTTCCACGCTGCACCAGTGCTTCAAGTATATCGACAAATACGGCTTCGTGAGGACAAAATTTGCCGACATCGATCCCTTTAAAGGGGTCGAATCCTACTACTCAGACTCCTGCTTATACGAAAAGTCGAAGAGGCACCTTGGTGAAGGAGATGTGCAAGCTCGAACTGAGATAGCCATAGGATCAGAAGAACCTCTGACGATCCACCTCCAAGCTCGCAAACCTGGCGAAACCGCACCCCTTACGGCCGCTGTGCGTAAGGATGCAATCAGCCTCTCGGCACAAGAGGGGCAAATGATAATCCGGCTGCCAAGGTCTGGCAAAGCGCCAAGACCCACAATGGAGCCACTGATAATCAGACTGCCTAAAGTCGACCAGCCATAAATGGAGAAACTCAATCCCTCCGACAAGCCAATGACGATACGTCTTCCCAAGAAGAATCGTCACCCCGATGCAAAGTCGGGGGCGTCTAGCGAGCCAACAACTCCCCGCCCAGCATCGAGTACCAAACTGGGGGTCATTAGTTTGCCAACGACTCCACGTTCTGCTCCACCGGCAGAACCCCTGATTATCAGGTTGCCCAAGTCATCCTCTCAGTCTTCATTTATACAGGGGGTGGCCGAAGAAGAACCAGAACTGGCCTAGTATGTGGCTGCTCACACTGGTGTTCCCTCCGCAGATGATGTAATCCCGTTAGAAAAGATACCTTACTTCATCAATAAAGGGCTATCTTTAAACTACATCGAGCTTAATAAGATTTGTACAATGTATGCTATGGAACACGGTATAGGCACTCACCTACACACACAGGTGACAAATGTTTACACCACCAATCAACTTACTCCCGTGGAAGACGCCTACCGTATAATCGAGGGAGGGGACCATCCAATCATCTTTGGTTGAAAGAATAATCTACAGTCCTTTAAGATGGAAGAAGTTGAGCTCGAACCCGACACCGGGAGATTTCCCCTTTATCTGTATAGTTCCCAATCCAAGTACCTTATGCAAAAACAAGGATATGATCTGGGAACTACACCAGACTTGAACTACGGAACTGGACGACGGTTACCCTTACAATCACCGATCCCGGCTGGGAAGCCGCGAGATTACTATAACAAGACCAGACGTGGGCTAGGTTATGTCACACCCGTGACAACACCCGAAAGCTCAGACAAAGAATGAGACTGGCACTCACACTCAATCGGATCACCCACTTCCGATTTAGATATCAGCATCGGGGACATGCTCAGGCAAGTCTGGTCCATCAATATGGCACTTGCCGATGCCTATGAAGAAGACGAAGACATTCCCGAACTTCTTGAGCTAGATCCATGGGCACAACAACTAGATGCGCAGTGGGAGAAGCGGTTCGAACAAAGAGAGCCTCCCACCGAGGATGAGGTTATACAAGTTGATCTCGGTGATGAATTCTCCCCAAAACCCATCTTCGTCAGCAAGAATCTGACTGATGAAGAGCAAGAATCACTACTAGAACTTGTCAAAGAATATATCAATGTGTTCGCTTGGAGCTATGAAGACATGCCAGGGCTAAACCCCGATGTTGCTTTTCACAAGCTCAACATTCGGCCAGATGCAAAGTCAGTCAAACAACAGCAACGATGCTTCCGCCCAGGCATCATGGATGCGATCGAAGCCAAAGTCAACAAACTGATAGCCAGCGGCTTCATTCATGAGGAACAACATCCGGACTGGGTCGCCAACATAGTACCGGTTCTCAAGAAGAATGGGAAGATTCGAATCTGCATCGACTTCAGCAATCTGAACGAGGCGTGTCCCAAAGATGAGTTCCCCCTCTCTATCACAGACATCATGATTGACAACACCTGCGGCTTCGAACGTATGTCGTTCATGGATGGCTTCTCGGGGTACAACCAAATCAAGATGTCCTCCGACGACGAAAAGCATACATCATTTCGAATACCAATCGGCACATACTACTACACAGTCATGCCTTTCGGTTTAAAGAACGCTGGCACCACCTATCAAAGAGCCATGAGTATCATCTTCAGGGACCACTTGCGCAAGACCGTGGAGTGCTATATTGATGACATCGCCGTCAAGAGTCGCTATAAGGGAGACCATCTGCAGGATCTGAGGACGGTATTCGACCTCATGTGAGCGCACAACTTAAAAATGAATCCTACCAAATCCTTCTTGGGTGTATCCAGTGAAAAATTCCTAGGTTTCATCATCACTTCCCAGGGTATCCACGTAGACCCTGAGAAGACGAAGGCAATCATGGAGATGAGTCCTCCGAGAAATCTTCGAGAACTCCGAGGCCTTCAAGGGAGGTTAGCTTACATCAGGAGGTTCATTTCTAACCTCTTCGGGCGATGTCAAGCATTCACCCACCTCATGAGGAAAGGTGTCTCATTCATATGGGATGAAGAATGCCAACGTGCCTTCGACAGCATCAAAGAATACTTGTCGAACCCTCTAGTCCTGGTGGCCTCGGTTGCTGGAAAACCATTCCTGTTCTATGTACGAGCAATAGAGCATTCCCTCGGTGCTCTGCTAGCACAAAATAATGATGCAAGCCATGAGCAGGCTATATATTACCTCAGCCGAACGATGATGGGGCCGGAACACCGATATACTGCCGTGGAGAAGGAATGCCTTGCCCTGGTATTCGCCATTCAGAAGACGCGACATTATGTCATGGGGCAAACCATACATGTGATATCACGAGTCAACCCCCTCAGGGTCCTCATGACGAAACCAGGGGCACTCAGCTCTCGCCTCGCTACATGGACAATATTACTGTCCCCCTACCATATGATCTTCGTCCCGCAAAAGGCTGTTAAAGGTCAAGCTCTGGCAGACTTTTTAGCAGCCCACCCAGGCTCGGAGTCGGCCAGAATATATGAAGAAATCCCAGATGAGACCGCCGACTCGCATGTGGCCTCTCACGATGATATATGGCGAATGTTCTTCAATGGTGCTTCAAGGACCGGACCCAAGGGCAACGTCGTCGTCGGAGTCGGGGTGGTGCTGGTTTCTCCTTCCGGACTTGTGATCAATCGCGCTTACTCCCTCATAGAACCCTGCTCTAACAATGTGGCTGAGTACAACGCTTTAGTCATTAGCCTCCAACTTGCAAGAGAGCTGGGGGTAGAATATCTTGAAGCATACGACGATTCACAGTTAATCGTCAATCAGATCCGGGGTTCGTACGAAGTCCGCCATGAAGACATGATCCCCTATCACCAAATAGCGATCAACATCATCTCGTCATTTGAAGGGTTCTTCATCGAACACGTCCCCAGACTCCAAAATATCGAGGCCGATGCCCTAGCAGGCCTTGCCACTTCCCTAGCAGTGCCAAAAAA
This sequence comes from Iris pallida, assembly GCA_029216955.1. Classification (NCBI taxonomy): domain Eukaryota; kingdom Viridiplantae; phylum Streptophyta; class Magnoliopsida; order Asparagales; family Iridaceae; genus Iris; species Iris pallida. Next base: position 2,314,951 of record JANAVB010038218.1, read on the forward strand.
TATTCATCATTTGGTGGACATGATAGGCCATGAACTGGTCTGTCCCAAGAACAACATTCAAATCGTGGCGAGTTATTCCCCTCAGACGATCGACGAAGTACCAGACTGGAGACAACCATTCATTGACTTCGTAGTCTACGACATTCGGCCAGAGAATCCGAAGGAAGCCACCTCTATCAGAAGACGTTCTCTCAGATTCTTCTACGATACAGAGACGAAAATGCTGTATCGCCGATCCTACGATGGATTACTGCTTCGATGTCTGTCAAACACAGAAGCCAAAGAAGCCATACGTGTCACGACCTGCACCCTAGAGTAAGGGCACGAGAAGTGGGTACGTCCAGTCTACGCCGCAGTGTCGGCGGTAGAACGCTGTCCTAGGTCAATCATCTAACAATATATAAGGTACCTGTACAGTTTATACTCTTCGAATGGAGGTGACATAACAGAAAACAATCTCAATCACATCTAGGGTAGAAGAATGAAAGATAGATAGATAGACAGTAACTCAAAGAGAACAGTAGCATAGATGAAATAAGTCCAAGTATCTAGGATAATATAACATCCAGAATGTCAACCCAAAATACAATATAAGTCTAAGAGTCTATACATCTCAACATCTCAAAATACAACTCAGAATGTGAGACAAAATGATAATATGAAAAAGACTGACTAGCTAAACTAGCCTAGACTACTGGGGCAACCTCCTCAGCTGCAGGTGGATCCTGCTGAGGGTCCACAACATAAGTATCATCTAGTCCTGCTCCATAATAGGTAGACACCAGGGCCTTATCCTCATCCTTTGTAATATTTTCAACAGGTCCAGTCAGGACAGGAACGAGCATAATA